>VDFB02340945.1:0-40083 GCA_007258455.2 Sequoia sempervirens
TGAATATGCATGGACGCTAAAATTTAGTGACACTGCATGATGGAAAATATGTAGAGGCTCAAAAATTCCTTGACACTACATGTGAATATGCATGGGCACTAAAATTCAACACGAAACTACATGATGGAAAATATGAAAAGGCTCAAAAATTCCCCAACATTGCAAGAAAATATTCACAGGTGCTAAAATTCAGTGACACTACATGATGGAAAATATGCAGAGGCTCAAAAATTCACTGACACTACATGAAAATATGCACGGGCGCTAAAATTTAGCAACACTACATGATAGAAAATATGCAAAGGCTCAAAAATTCCTTGACACTACATGAAAATATGCATGGGCACTAAAATTAAATGAAACTGCATCTCAAAAAAACCCACTCCTGCAAGTGCTAAAAATATTCTAACTCCCAAAACTAAATTTTCACAACTTGGTTTAAAATACAAATTTTGAAGAACCAACAAAGGTTAATGCTTAGAATGAATTTTCAAGGCTAAAGAACCACACACGAGGATTTATTGGGATTTTCCTCATTTTACGTGCTTAAAGTATGTGGGCTACAAAATGGGCAAGTTTCGTAGGGGTTATCCCACGAATTGAGCATGTTGAATTTGAGGATAACAATTGGCCCTAGCTGGGGAGCCTTCTTCAATGATTCTTTGAAATTTTTGAAGGCAGAAGCACTCCAAAATCTAAGTTCCTTCATCTATCCATTGGGTGTAGAGTCAAGTGATAAAAACATAAAGACTCAAAAAGAAAATGATGCATAAACTATAAGCCAAAAGAAAAATGTTGTTACCACATGTTAGTGAGCTTGTGAAAGGTCATCTCCTTCTATCCCATGATGCATCAAACAATATTTTATGCCAGGATCCTATACACAATTGTGATAATGTCACAACCTTTCGTTTCTGGTTTGATACAAATTCCTCTTCTAAAAAATCATTAACTCGACATCACCTTGGGTATGAAGATTCTTGATCCCTTTCTTACTTGCAACCTACATGCCTAATAACAAAGCTTCATATTCCATTGTGTTATTAATATAGTATTATCATACTATAATTTAAAAGCAAAAGGAAATCAAGCAATGTCTTATGCCAAGATCCCATACACAATTGTGATAATGTCATAGCCTTTCATTTTTGGTTTGATACAAATTCCTCTTCTGAAAAATCATTAACTCGACATCACCTTGGGTATGAAGATTATTGATCCCTTTCTTACATGCAACCTCCATGCCTAATAACAAAGCTTCATATTCCATTGTGTTATTAATATAGTATTTTTCCTTTTGGAGAGACAAAAATAATTCCAACTCCTAAACTAGTAGAAGTACAATTGTCATCAAATTCAATTACCTAAACATCATTTGAATCTCCAAGGTTTTCAATTTCAAAATTTGTATCTTCATCATCTAATGAAGCTTCATAATTTGTGAAGGATAAATCATGTGAAGATGATTCATTTTCTGATTTAGATGAGCCAACACTTTCTAACTCATGATTTATATTCCTTGATGAAGATTCGACGTGCTCATCAATTTGCAAATAATAAGTTCCAACACTCAAAAACTAAAATAAATTTTGAGCTTTTAGATCATCAGACTTAGTTACTAAAAATTTGGATTCCCTTTCAGAAACCAACTTTTGTAACACACCCTTTATAGGTATTCTAGCCTCTAATGTATATCCATTAGATATGCAACAAATGCAAACTATGCATCCTTAATCTTCTCGATTAGAGGTACTTGCTTGTTCTCCATAGAGAAGCAATGGTCAAATGTTTTTGTGAGGTTCAAAGCCAAAGCAGTAGCCACCTTAGCAGGCATCACATTTTCAGATGCACCGGAGTCTATGACACAATTACTTAACTTAAAGCCATTGAAAAGGAAACATAAATGGATCAATTCTTCCAAAGGTAGTTGGAGGAATAGTAACTAGGTTATTTTGAGGAGGTTTAGACTTTGGGACAATAGGAACATCTCAAGAGATATCCCTACTAGGACTAATTCCTTTGTCTCTGACAAACTTGACTAGCCTGTCAAATTGATTGGGATTAGCCTTGAGGTATTCGACTTCAAAAATTTTGATTTTTGTCATCTTTGCATGATTAATAATGCTGAAATCTTGGAAGGAACTTTATAAAGAAGATGAGGTAACTTCATTGATGGTTTTTACAAAAGAAACACTAGTATTAGAAACCTAGACATTGGCTCTGGATAGCAGGAACTGCAAGAGAATGAGGTGCACTTTTTTATTTGTTGTACATCGTTCGATTGCCAAGGAAAAGGAGATCCTCTTTTTGCAATGTTTACTACTAGCTTGTCCTTTTAGTTTGGAGCATCAACTTAAGCTTGATCAAGTTGATTCTATTATGACCGTGTGAAAATAGCATACGAATCAATTACTAGATCCTCATTGTCCGATTCATTCTCAACTTGCAAATAACCAATATTGGAGCTTCCAACTAAATCTACCCCCTCATCTTGGAATAAATCAGCATCTTCTTCCATAGGAAATTTTGATTGTCCATACTTGTCTTGCTCAACTTCATAATACCCCATAGCTGCATTAGTAGGTAGAGCTTCTAGAGCAAGCATTCCTTGTGGTGTAGGAAGATGATTCTGATTTCTATTTCCAGAGTAATTACAAAAATTCCTTCTAGGAACATCCTTGTAGGAATTATTTGAAACTTGCTTCTTCAAGGCCAACAACTCATTTTCCAACCTTTGCACCATGGGATCTGCAAATTTCAAATTTCTATTTGTCATAGGTTAGTTTCTCCATCTATTTGAGCATGTCGACCATTCGCTTTTGCCATTTTCTTTCATTATCAATCTTCCTATCATCAAGAAAGCATCATGTACATATCGTGGCATTGCAGTCGTGTCTCACCCTAGAATGGGGGAAAAATCCTGAACTCACTGGGGGCAATGAACTTTGGGCTTAAACCAACAAACAAACAATAGTTAGATAATGCAACAAACACAAGGATCTCATAGTGCAAACCCAACATCAAACATCAATCATAAATCAAGAAAACACATCAACCATCAAACAAAAAAAATCCACATCAATCAAATCAAAGCAAACTTTAAATGGATGATGTTTCTTTTGAATCATGGCTTTATCATGTTGGCATGTTTGTTCAATAGTTGTACTTTGATTTTTGTCATCATATCTCTAGAGCACCTCAATGATGTATTGAACTAGAGGAGCTAGGAAGGAGTATGATTTTTCTTTGTCTGATGTTTGTGAGTTGATCACTACTACTGTGCAAATTATCACAGGACATGCTCTACAAAGTATCATTGATGAAATTTGGAATTTACATAGGAACATGGTTTATTCTTATCTGTTTACGCAAGGAATACTTTGGTCATCTCGATTCAATTATACCTAGATGCTTGTGTTAACTTGCAATATCAAAAATCATGGAAGTAGTACTTAAGTCATCATGTTCTAATTATACCATTGATGTTTGTACTCAATTTCAACATTTCAAAGGCTCAATGATGATAAAAAGCATGACAAATGGGTTGTTACGATGACAACCTTTGCATACTAGATCTACATGGTTAAATTACATTGCATTCATATCAGTGTTGCATCTGTGTTTAGGGGTTTTTGAGGGCTAAAACAATTTCACAATGGTGTTATCTCTATTATTAATGGATTGAGTACACTAGAAATTACCAAAAACATCTCATTTTCATATAGTTGCATAATCAATTGCATCATCATTTACATACATTAGAAACCATTTGCATATCATATGTACATAATCACATCATTCATCCATCCATGCATTACATCATAATATCCACATGAGAAAACACCAAAAAAGGTGCATTGCATCTCACTTACATAATCAAAATCATTTCATCAATCATTAATGGATTAAGAAAATGGTCCATTAAGAAGATTGAAAGACATATCCAGCAGAGTAAGATTTCCAAGAAGAAAAAGTTGTTGAAGAACATGATTGGTAAGCAAAATGCCATTGTTATGAACATCTAAAACCAGTAGTGAAGATAGATTTTTCAGGGTGTGTGAATTTTTTATTACTCAAATCCAAGACTAACAAAGGACTAGTTGGATCAGCATAATCATCACATAGAACATTTTACATCATTTGCATAATCAAATCTATCTCACATAGCATACAACATCATCCATAAAACATATAGAATCATCAATAATACATTATCATATTATCATTGCATACATCATCTCATCATTACATAATCAACATAATCATCATAATCACCATAATCATCATCATATAAACATCATAAATACAAAGAACTATACACCACCATATGATCATTTCATTCATCATTCATCCATTCATTGCATCATCTATTTGCATTAGAAAAGTACAAAAACATAAAATGCATCACATTTCATTGACATAAAAAGATCTATCACATGTATCATATAGGCATCATTCATAACGCATCATAGAATCATAACATATCAGTTACATCATCATTTGCATCCATAGCATGTTATATCATCATCATATAGCACATCACATAGCATCATAAAATGGAAATCAAATGCATCCATCATAATGATCCTGATCATCATCATATAAACATTATAGGCACATAGATCGATAATCATTGCCACATATCATATAACCTCAAAATCATAATGTCAAAGTGTACAGGGATATCCAAAGGTATAAAGAGATACATCAATATCAAAAATTCCAGTACATCATAGTGTCCCAACTAAATCAAGAGGTATACATCATATCCCAAAATATACCACAAATCTATAATCACATCGGAGCTATGTTGTGCTCCCCCTAGATGGTGTCGACATCATGGGACCAGTACCTCCTGCACCTGACGGACCTGCACTAGGATCTCTATGATCTCCCAGAATTGGTTGTGTAACACCGCTGCTTGTGGTCTAAGACTCAAACCTATCTAACCGAGATTGCATATAACTCTCCCAATGCTCTAGAGGAACTACATCATGACATCTCACTCTGTAGAACTCAGCCTCTTCCGTAGTACAACGTATCTCTCTGAAATAGTCTATTGTGCCAGTAACCTATGCAACTTGTTGTAGTCTCTCAATGATTCCCTCTGCCTAATCCACCCACTATTGTAGAGTGTCCCTCTCTACGATAAGTGTGGCAACCTGTGCCTACATCTAACCTATTCAAAAATGTGCCTCAATTTGCTGTCTTGAACCTTTGTTGGAGACTTGGTGGATTTCATCTTCATTTTCTCTTCATTGTCAGCCTATCACCCAAATATTGAACCTTGTAACCTATTTCGTAGGGTTATAAAAGATGATAACTGGGTGACCATGTGTTGGTTGTCAGATCAGTGTAATCGTTAACCTTGGAACCTTGTCCCAGAGTTCAAAAGTTACTTAACTTCCCAACTAGCCTATCCCCTTTGTTTCATTGTGACATCCAGGAAAATCCTAACCTCCGACTAGAGGTTGTGAAGTTAAAGTTTTCTCCAATAAGGTGATCTCCTTTATTGATGCAGCATTCGAGAATTTTATAACCATTGGTGGAGGTTGAGAAGTTTGGGTTTTCCCCGACTGGGAAACAATGATATCGGCTTGTCATGGAGTTTGGTAAAATCCTAACCTCCATCTAGAGGTTGAGAAGTTAAACATTTTCCTAACATGGTGATCTTCTTTGTTGTCGTAGCATCTTGGAGTTTCCTAACCTATTGTGGATTTTGTAAAGTTTATGGTTTCTCCGATTAGGCGACAAGTCGATGGATGATGGGACCGGTCTACGTGGATGGTGATGTCAACTATATGGCAATGACATGGATGGTGAGACCACAAGGAATGACTGATAGTTTAGTGTGATAGTCAAAGGCGATGGACGAGTGATGTGTCAACACATGGAACAATTTCATTTGTTGATTTTACATCGCTATTGTAAATCAACAATCATTGGGAGAAAGATATTTTTTTGTTAGCAACAATTTACATTTATTGCATGATCTGACTCAAGGGTTGACAGAATGTGAATATGGTAATATTCTCTATAAGCAAAATTTAATGTTGGGAGACTAGATGCGTGTTGCTAGTGATATGCGTGGCCTGAGATGGAGGAAGCTTTTCGGTGAAGTAACAAAAATTAAATGAAACCCTAATGGTTGTTGGTTGAAAGAGAGAATTCATTGTATGTTGTATGAACATTGTAACAGTGAGTGAGACAAACTGTATGTCTATGACTGAAGGTCAACCAAGGTGATGTTGTTGTGAGCTAACATCTAAGAGTGAAGTTTGTAACTCTGTATGTAATTTATTTACTATAATACAAAGTGACTTTACTTGGTGTGGTGGGTTTTTCTCCCATAAGGGTTTTCCCATGTATATCCAGTATTATCTCTTTGTGTGATATTTTTATCTATCTTGTTGTTCTTTGAATATGCATCTCACATGTGTGTAACTTGTTGAATGAATGGTCTTATGCAATTCTCTCCTGAGGATTTTTATATCAAGAAGGTGTTTCCACATTGTCGCTTTCATTACAAGTGGTATCAAAGCCTAGCCAGTTGTGTTATCTTTGTAAGTAGGGTTGGTTTTTTGTGCTAATCTTGTTTAGTGGGAGTCTTGCAAAAGAAGAACCAATTACTTTGTTTACTGTTTGAGATGGAAATTACATCAGGCATACTAGAACTTGAAAAGTTCAATGGCAGAAATTTTGAGTTGTGGAAACTCAAAATGGAAAACTTGTTGGTGGATAGAGACCTTTGGATTGTTGTTTCTAGAACTATGCCACAAAGTATGAAACAAGAAGATTGGGACCTCACAAATAGAAAAGCTAGAGGGTTGATAAGACTTTGTCTGGATGATTTTGTACTCCTGAATGTCCATGAGAAGACTGCATCTTCATTATGGAAGAAATTGTGTCATTTATTAGGGAAAGTCTCTAGTAAATAAGTTATTTCTGAGGAAGAAGTTGTACTCCCTGAAGATGGAAGAAGGTGCATCTTTTGTAGACCATCTGAATTCATTTAATATGATTACATTGCTCAGTTGACATTTGTGGGTGTGAAGAAAAATGAGGAGGATCGATGTATGCTTCTATTATACTCATTACCTGACACTTGGGACCATCTAGTGATGGCTATTAGAAGTACAACAACTAATTTCAAGATGGAAGATGTGGTTGCCTCACTGTTGTTAGAAGAAATGTGGAGGAAGTCTTCTGAGATGGCCAAGGAGGCTCTTGTTGTTTGGGGTAGATCAAAGGAGAGAGGCAAGAAGAAAGAAAAGAAGTCTAAATCCAAATCTAAAGGGAGATCAAAGTCTCCTGGTAAGAAGTCCATGGTGAAATGTTGGAACTATGGGAAAATTGGTCATATTCGAAAGGATTGTAAGGAGGAGAAGAAGAAGAAAAAAAACTCTTCAAACAACAACTCTTCTCAGAGTGATGTAGATGCCTTCATTGTAGCCTTGGCAACTCAGGCATCAGATGATGTCTGGATGATTGACTTAGGTGCATATTTTCACATGACATCTCATAGAGATTGGTTCACTAAGTATGAAAAGTATGATGGTGGAAAGGTGTACCTGGCAAGTGATTCAACTTTGGAAATTGTTGGTTGTGGAAGTTTCATAATCCAATTCCCTAACAGAATAATCAAATAAGTTTGGCTCGTACATACTAGGTTTGGCTCGTAACCTACTTTCTTTCAATAAGATGAATGATGTTGGTGTGCAAGTATCTTTCTCGAGTGGAGGTTGTAAGATGATCAAAGGCGCAATGGTGTTGGCTAAGGGTGCATGCATAGGCAATCTGTACAAGTTGGATACACGTCCTATTCAATGTAACAATGTTGCTATAAATTCAAGCAAAGATACTCGTGTAGAGAAGGAGAATGAAACTCCTCTGGGTGCAAATTACTTGGAGGTGAAACTCCCAGCAAAGAAGACCATGATGTGGCATCATAGACTCGGTCACATACGAGAGAAAGGCTTAAAAGCCTTGAAAAAAAAGAATCTTGTTGAGTGTAACCTTGAGTTTGATTTCTACAAACATTGCATTTAAGGAAAGCAACATTATGTTTCATTTTATTCAAGTCATCATAAATCTTCTAGTATACTTGATTATGTTCATTCCAATGTATTTGGTCCAATGAATGTTCCTTCATTATTGAAGTCTAGATATTATGTTTCTTTTATTGATGATTATTCGATAAGGGCATTTGTGTACTTTCTGAAGAGTAAATTAGAAATGTTTAGTTGGTTTAAAGACTTTACAAACTTGGTAGAGCATCAAACTAGAAGGAAAATGAAATTCTTGAGGATGGATAATGGTGGTGATTTTTGTTTTGCATATTTTAAAAGGTACTATAAAGACCATGGGATTAGAAGGCATAAAACTGTTAGAAAAATATGTCTCAATCCCACAAGCTGAAACCTCTATTGGAGTGAAGTTGGCGTGACATATTTTGTGTCTGGACGATGAGAAGATTTGTAGCCTTATGTTTTGTACAGGTCATTGTGACCTTGTAGAAGTCTTGCCGAATGGTTACACATTGGAGTCTTCGGTGTGACATGTGACTTCGCTATGAACTCCTGGTGACATGTGTTTGTCTTGCCGATGCTCATTGGGGTAACATGAATGTCTCGGTATGAAGTCCCAGTGACAATGGAGAGTCTCGCCGATAGTATGTGACACTCGAGGTGACATGGGATGTTCGCTATGACCTCTCAGCGAAAGCGGTAGACCATTCGGTGGAAGCTTTGTCTTTTGGTATGACGTCTCACTAACTCATGGGGTCTTTCCAATAGTAGTATGGCTTCGGAGTAACATAAGAGATCTTGATGAAACCTCTTGGCGATAGTTGAATCTCTTAGCAATAGATGGGTGCTGATCGAAATGCTAATGTTTCAGTATGACTTAGGACCTCGGTATGAAGTCCTGGAAAAAGTGATGAGTCTTGCTAGTTGGTGGATGCACTCAGATTAACTTGAAGGCTTGGTGTGAGGTCCTGGCAAGAGTGGTATGTCCTGCTGATAGAATGACTCTTCGGTGTGACTTAGGATATCAATATGTTGTCTCATTGAAGAGTGATATTCTTTTCAAAAGGAAAATTGAATTCGTTGTGACTTGTGAGCATCGATATGAGTCTTGCTAATGAGAAATCTCTTGCCAATAGGAATGCAATGGATGTCGGTGGTTTCGGTATGACTTGTGGCCTTCACTATAATGTCTTTCTGACTATTGGGACTTACACCGATATTGATATGAAACTGTTGAGCATCAGGGAGACACTTCTTGTGTCTCACCGACATGGGAACTTAGTTGAATGTTCCTTTGACTGTTTGACTTTCCTATGTGGCATCTCATGGACCAATAAGAGGAGCCAAATGGGAACTACTAGCATTTGGACTATTGCAGCCATTACTGAGAGGAAGCTCGACAGAGTGGGGCGACATGGTTATACTCTATGATCGTAGATTGTGTATGGTTGGTTGAATCAACAGATTGTTGTGGGATTGTATCAGAGTGATTTCTATTCTGTAAAGATTGTAACTTGAAGGTTCTTGTACAAGTTTGATCATTGTGAAAGTTGTTGTAATCTGACATCAGAAAGAGAAGTCAGAACTCTGTATGTAATTTTTGTTACTATAATACAAAGTGACTTCTCTTGGTGTGGTGGGTTTTTCTCCTGTAAGGGTTTTCCCACATAAATCTGGTGTTCATATGTGTTTGTCTAATTCTCTTTTTCTACTATTTATTTCAAAGTGCATCTTAATTGAAGTGTAATTGAAAAATTAAAAAGTATCTCTGCATTCGTCCCTGAGCTTTTGACGTTAGGAGAGTTGCTTCCGCATCTAGATTTCCTTACAAGTGGTATCAGAGCCTGGCCAGTTGTGTTATCCTTATGGGTGTGTTGGGTTTTTTGTGTCAATTTCTATTTAGTGGGAGTCCTATAGAAGTTTTTTAATTTGAATTATAGATTGAGATGGCAAGCACGTCAGGAAAGATTGAAATAGAGAAGTTCAATGGCAACAATTTTGAGTTGTGAAAACTCAAAATGGGGATCTCTTAGTGGATCGTGATCTGTGGCTTACTGTTTCTAGAACTAAACCTACAGGCATGAAGCAAGAAGATTGGGACCTTGCAGATAGAAAGTCTAAGGGGCTGATAAGGCTCTATTTGGCAGACTTCATTCTTCTGAATGTGCATGAAGAGAAGATTGCATCTTCCTTGTGGAAGAGACTGGCATCTATTTACCAGGGGAAGTCTTTGGTGAATAAATTGTTCCTGAGGAAGAAGTTGTACACTTTGAGAATGCAAGGAGGGTCTATTGTTGATCGTTTGAATGCATTCAACATGTTGATTGCACAGTTAACATTTTTTGGTGTGAATATTGATGAAGAGGATCGTTGTATGTTGATATTATGTTCTTTTCCATACTCATGGGATCACCTAGTGATGGCTATTGGGAGTACAACATCTAGTTTCAAGATGGAAGATGTTGTTGCTTCTTTGTTATTAGAAGAAATGAGAAGGAAATCTTTTGAGATGGTGAAAGAGGCCCTTGTTGTTAGAGGAAGGTCGAAAGATAAAGGTAAGAAGGACAATAAATCTAAATCAAAATTAGAGGGGAGATCAAAGTCTCCTAGAAAAAGTCCAAGGTGAAGTGCTAGAATTGTGGGCAACCTGGTCATGTCCGCAAGGATTGTAAAGAGGAGAAGAAGAAGAAGAAGAAGAAGAAGAAGTATTCTTCCGAAAATGATTCTTCTCATAGTGATGCAGATGCCTTCATTGCAGCCTTGGCTACATAGGCATCAAATGATGTCTGGATGATTGATTATGGAGCATCTTTCCACATGACATCTCATAGAGACTGGTTTATGAAGTATGAAGAATACGATGGTGGAAAGGTGTACTTGGCAAGTGATTCAACTTTGAAAATTGTTGGTCATGGAAGATTCAGAATTCAATTCCCTGATGGAAGAGTGAAGGGAATTAATGATGTAATGCATATACCAGGTCTGGCTCGAAACTTACTTTTTGTTAGTAAGATTAATGATATTGGAGTGCAAGTCACATTCTCTGGAAATGGGTGCAAGATGACTAGAGGCTCAATGGTGCTAGCAAGGGGTGCTCGTATTGGTACCTTGTACAAGATGGATGCACATGTTGTTCAATGCAACAGTGTCTCTATAAAGTCACAGAAAGTTACTCATGGAGGAATGATCCGGTGGACATTTTTCAGTGGAAATTGAAGTGTCTTGTTTTTCTCCAAAATCTGCACCATCAGAAAGAGCTCAGCGTCCTGGTTCCAATACAACTCGAACGGAGCGAAAAGGAGTCCGTTTGCACGAGTTATGGCCAGTCAAACCTTTGGTCAAACTGGGATCAGGGGCATCCAGAAAGCGGAAAAAAATGGCATCGTCAAAAATTGATGGAAGCAGCATCAATTCGAAGAGCTCGTCGAGACGATTCCGATGGTGTTTGTTTCGTCGAAATCCGACATCATACGCGAGAGTTATCAGCGGTCAAAGTTGCAGTTGACTTGGTGGACACAGGGTACACTGATGATGTCATCATCCGTACAGCTGACATCAGCACATGCTACGAAATCTAGAATGGACCAATCAGAATGTGACACGTGGCAGTCCGTAAGGTCCGTACACATCGACGTGGCGTGCTGATGTGGCAGGTGACATCAGCAAGTTCGACGAATCGGGCGTTGACACGTGTCCTCCGTATACATAGTCAGCATTTGCGTGGCAGCCTAGTCACACAGTCCAGTCAGCAGATGGGTGGTAGTACAGTCAGTAGATAAGATGACGTGGCGATCTCGGCGAATTATCTAGTGACATGTGGCATCCGAGTCATCGACGGGTGGCAGTGTTGTTTCGTTATCAGGCAGTCAGGTGTTGCCGCGTGGCAGTTTCCTTGTGCGGCTTGTTTTACCCCCTGTCCGCATCAGCAAGTTCGTTTTATTGAACAAAAATCTCCAACGGGTTTTGAACCCGTAACCTCTACATAACCGCAACCGTCGCTAGCCGTTACACCAAACCAACAAGGCTCTAACCGATATGGAGACAGTTTGGTTTTGTTATAAAACGGTCGCTATTTTTGGATTAAGAAATGGCCGCGGGGGTTTGAACCCCAAACCGGCCGGCTTCCAAAAGTATCTTCCACCAACGCGCCAGCAAAGCCATTTAAAATATAAGCGGCATAGATTGTTTTTGCTGTTTAGTTAGGCCGGATTCCTAACTAATAGCCTTAAAATGGCTAAGTTGTATGATTTAAATAAAACAAATAAACCAACCCCCTAAACAATGAAAGCCCGAGAAAGGCTTAAAATAAGATTTTATTAAATTTTGAGGGGTGGTTAGGTTATAAGGGGGATTTTTATGTATAAAAGGCATATTTTTTAAAGATTTTTATGTATTTTGGAGAGATAAGGTGGATAAGGAAAATATTCTCAAATCAATTGGTTGAAGGCCAATTTGAGCAAATTATTTGTATAAAAAGGGGGCTTGAGGAGAGAGTTGGGATAAGTTTTTTTTCAGGTGATGAAGTCCTAATGCTGAGGCGTGGAAAGAGAGGTCTTGTTGGAGAATTCTTTCAGTTCATTCTTGCATATCAGAGCGTCGTTACGCTGCCGAAGTGCTTGGAGAATGATTGTGGTGCATTGTAATCGATTTTGGAGTTAATCGGATCGGTCTCTCTATTGGAGTGGACCCGGAGACGTAGTCACATTTTGTGACAAACTCCGTTATCAACTGTTTGCACTTCTCTTCTTCTCTCTCTTTCTTTCTCTCATTTCCTTCCTTTCTGTTATAATCACCTTGTTATTACTTTCATTTTGTTATTTCCTTAAGTTAATTTCGTTTTAATTAACTTGAAATATCATTGTAAAAGCATTGTAAAAGTTAAACATTTCAATACTGCAATCTAGTCTAGATCCTACATAGATCAAGTTGGTATCAGAGCCTAGTTGGCTATTATTGCAGTTATTTGTTTTTTGAATGCTAACGAGATCCAAGATTCAGAAAGGCGAAGGCAAGCTCAAAGACTTTGATCCTGAGATCAGGAAGCGTAGATCATTTCCAAAGATGTCAGTTTCTGGAATGGAGGTTCCTGAAGAAATCAGTGAGCAGGAGTTTCGTAGAGCATTCCTCGAGATGAAGGCAAAGGTGGATATTCTTTTTCAGGAGAGACAAGAACGGAAGGAACGTGAAGAAGGTTCGTCAAAGCAAGAAGATCGCAAAGACATGAAAGGGAAACATCATGAAGATGGTGGCAAGCAACCAGATCATCCCTTTTCTTCTTCTCCTCCCTCTTCTCCTTCTCCTTCTTCTCCATCTTCTCCTCATTTTATTTCTTCTAATCTTTTCAAGAGTGGGTATAAACCTAAGATAAAACTGGATGTAAAATTTGATTTACCTAAATATTGTGGTGAACTTAATGCTAAAAAATTGGATGACTGGATTCAACAAATAGAGGTCTACTGTAGAGTCCAGAATCTAGTAGATGATGTTGATAGGATCCAATTAGCTACTCTACGTTTAGGAGGTACAGCCTTAACTTGGTGGGAGAGTAGGTCTAAGGCATAAGTTTCACAGCATGGTAGAGTCAGTTTAACTTGGGCAGAATTTATTAATGCTCTTAAGAAGCAGTTTTATCCCTTAGGACATATGCAGCAGTTAATGATGGACTGGCAAATGTTTAGGCAAGGGAAAGGTCAAACTATCCAAGAATACACCCATGAATTTAGGAAAAGGGCTATTGCTTTGAATGTTCCTTTGTATACCCAGGACACGTTGTTGAAGTACATAGGAGGTCTACATTCCTACCTTAGGCATTCCATTTTGGTTTTGAACCCTTGTAACTTAGATGAAGTGTCTGTTCAGGCAACACACTTAGAGTCAAGGGGTAAAGGATCTTTTATTGATAATGATGTAAAGAAATCTTCTAAGAATGCAAAGACATGGAAAGGAAAGAAGACAGCTATGGTCAAGAAGGATGAGAAACTTTCTTGCACTCATTGTGACAAGGAAGGTCATGATGAAAATCACTGCTGGAAGTTGCATCCAGAACTGAGGCCTAAGTGGGCTCAAAGACGTAATCAGAAACAGAAGGGTAAGGATAAATGCATGAATGTTGTTATGGATCTTGGCTCAGATTCAGATGATGAGACTAAGATAACAGCGATGGGTCTAAAAGGTAAAGCCTCTATTTCTGGTGTTTTTGTTGCAAGCTGTGCTTCTTCTTCCACAGTTAATGATTTCTCTGAAGATGCAAAAAGGAATGAGCTTTTTCATTTAAGGGTTATGGCTAAGAACACTAAAATCAATGCACTCATAGATAGTGGTTCTCAAGTGAATTTAATTTCAGAAAGTGTTGTAAAGAACTTGGGATTAAAAACTACACCACATAAGAGACCTTATCCACTAGGTTGGATTTGTGAAAATGATAAGCTGCAAGTAACGAAACAATGCACCTTAAGATTCACAATCACTAGTAAATTTGTGGATGAAGTTCTGTTTGATGTAGTTCCACTGGATATCTGTGGGATAGTGCTTGGAAGCCCTTACTTATATGACAGAAAAGCAATCTTCTACAGGCAACAAAATCATTATCATTTGTTTAAAGATGACATTCAGTACATTGTACATTCTCACAGGATTAAGACTGATCAATCTTTTGCAAACACAGGGCAGTTAAAGAGGGTAATTAATGCAAGTAAGGAATTAACTCTGATGTCTGTCAGTACAGGTGGTTCTAAACATGAACTTGGAGTAGCTAACTAGGGTCAGATGTTGCAGGATGCACTTGCAGTACAGCATGAGAAAAGGATGCTTGAAAGCATTGATGGATCCTTGGGTAAAAATGTTCCTGTTGTGAAGGATCGATATGTTGTTGACTTGTTTTCTTTCATTTCTACATTGATGTTCAGCTTGATGCTAGTCAATTTTTGTTGGTTAGTGGCTACGGCAATTGATGTAGATGTTTATGGAAGTGATAACATAATGTTTATGTTCAACAACATTGTTGTAGTCTTTATTGTGCTTGTGAGCCAGGTATTCAGATGTACAGAGGATACAGGACAAGTGGGGAGGCCAAGTCCTCACTTAATGTCAGAGTAAATGCCACTTTTGGAGGTCCAAAAGGTCTTCAGTGGGGAGGCCTGATCCGGTGGACATTTTTCAGTGGAAATTGAAGTGTCTTATTTTTCTCCAAAATCTGCACCATCAGAAAGAGCTCAGCGTCCTGGTTCCAATACAACTCGAACGGAGCGAAAAGGAGTCCGTTTGCACGAGTTATGGCCGGTCAAACCTTTGGTCAAACTGGGATCAGGGGCATCCAGAAAGCGGAAAAAAATGGCATTGTCAAAAATCGACGGAAGTAGCGTCAAGTCGAAGAGCTCGTCAAGACGATTCCGACGGTGTTTGTTTCGTCGAAATCCGACATCATACGCGAGAGTTATCAGCGGTCAAAGTTGCAGTTGACTTGGTGGACACAGGGTACACTGATGACGTCATCATCCGTACAGCTGACGTCAGCACATGGTACGAAATCCAGAATGGACCAATCGGAATGTGACATGTGGCAGTCTGTACGGTCCGTACACATCGACGTGGCATGCTGATGTGGCAGGTGACGTCAGCAAGTTCGACGAATCGGGCGTTGACACGTGTCCTCCGTATACATAGTCAGCATTTGCGTGGCAGCCTAGTCACACAGTCCAGTCAGCAGATGGGTGGCAGTACAGTCAGTAGATAAGATGACGTGGCGATCTCGGCGAATTATCTAGTGACATGTGGCATCTGAGTCATCGACGGGTGGCAGTGTTGTTTCGTTATCAGGCAGTCAGGTGTTGCCGCGTGGCAGTTTCCTTGTGCGGCTTGTTTTACCCCCTGTCCGCATCGGCAAGTTCGTTTTATTGAACAAAAATCTCCAACGGGTTTTGAACCCGGAACCTCTACATAACCGCAACCGTCACTAGACGTTACACCAAACCAACGAGGCTCTAACCGATATGGAGACAGTTTGGTTTTGTTATAAAACGGTTGCTATTTTTGGATTAAGAAATGGCCGCGGGGGTTTGAACCCCGAACCGGCCGGCTTCCAAAAGTATCTTCCACCAACGCGCCAGCAAAGCCATTTAAAATACAAGCGGCATAGATTGTTTTTGCTGTTTAGTTAGGCCGGATTCCTAACTAATAGCCTTAAAATGGCTAAGTTGTATAATTTAAATAAAACAAATAAACCAACCCCCTAAACAATGAAAGCCCGAGAAAGGCTTAAAATAAGATTTTATTAAATTTTGAGGGGTGGTTAGGTTATAAGGGGGATTTTTATGTATAAAAGGCAGATTTTTTAAAGATTTTTATGTATTTTGGAGAGATAAGGTGGATAAGGAAAATATTCTCAAATCAATTGGTTGAAGGCCAATTTGAGCAAATTATTTGTATAAAAAGGGGGCTTGAGGAGAGAGTTGGGATAAGTTTTTTTTTCAGGTGATGAAGTCCTAATGCTGAGGCGTGGAAAGAGAGGTCTTGTTGGAGAATTCTTTCAGTTCATTCTTGCATATCAGAGCGTCGTTACGCTGCCGAAGTGCTTGGAGAATGATTGTGGTGCATTGTAATCGATTTTGGAGTTAATCGGATCGGTCTCTCTATTGGAGTGGACCCGGAGACGTAGTCACATTTTGTGACGAACTCCGTTATCAACTGTTTGCACTTCTCTTCTTCTCTCTCTTTCTTTCTCTCATTTCCTTCCTTTCTGTTATAATCACCTTGTTATTACTTTCATTTTGTTATTTCCTTAAGTTAATTTCATTTTAATTAACTTGAAATATCATTGTAAAAGCATTGTAAAAGTTAAACATTTCAATACTGCAATCTAGTCTAGATCCTACATAGATCAAGGAAAAGAGGGAAATGTTCCTAGTTGTGTAAACTCTATGGAAGTTAAACTTCCAATAGAAAAGACTATGCTCTGGCATCATAAGCTAGGCCACATTGGAGAGAAAGGTTTAAAAACCTTGAAGAATAAAAACCTGGTTGAGGGGTTTGAAGATTATAACCTTGAATTTGAATTATGTGAACATTGTATATATGGAAAAAAACACCGTGTTTCATTTTATTCAAGTCCTCATAAATCTTCTGGTTTGCTAGATTGTATTCATTCTGATGTATTTGGTCTAGTAAATGTTCCTTCTTTGTCCAAGGTAAGGTACTATGTATCGTTCATTGATGATTATTTGACAAGAACATTTATTTATTTTTTGAAAAGTAAATCAGAAGTGTTTAGTCAATTTAAGG
The DNA here is from genome assembly GCA_007258455.2 of Sequoia sempervirens. Classification (NCBI taxonomy): domain Eukaryota; kingdom Viridiplantae; phylum Streptophyta; class Pinopsida; order Cupressales; family Cupressaceae; genus Sequoia; species Sequoia sempervirens. Next base: position 17,304 of record VDFB02340945.1, read on the forward strand.
AATTTAAGAACCTTGTAGAAAATCAGACTAGAAAAAAAATTAAATGTTTAAGGACTGATAATGGCAGTGAATTTTGTTTTGATGATTTCAAGAGGTATTGTAAAGACCATGGGATAAAAAGACATAAGACTACACCTTATACTCCACAACAAAATGGAGTTGCAGAAAGGTTCAATAGAACAGTTATGGAGAGAGCATGAAGTATGTTGAGTAGTGTTGGCTTGGAGGAGAAATTTTGGGCTAAGGGAGTTTCTCCAACATGTTAATAAATCATTCTCCTAACTCTTCTCTTGTTGAGAAAAAACCTTTGGAAGCGTGGTCTGGTAAGAATCCCTCTCTAAGACACGTTCATATTTTTTGTTGTGAGGCATATGCTTATGTGTCGTATGAGAAAAGATCTAAATTGGAGAACAAGGCTGTCAAATGTATTTTTATTGGCTATAGTGCTGGCATAAAAGGAAAAAAGCTTTGGAATCCTGATACAGAGAAGGTTGTATACAGCAGAAGTGTAATCTTTCATGAGTTGACACCTTCTACCTTGGATATGCAATCAGAGACAAAGTCATAAAACAATAAGGATGTAGTTTTAATTCCTCCTACACCAAAGAAAGAGGAATTCAAAATTCAAAATGTACCTGAAACTCAAGAGAGCTCAAGCAGTTCTGAAAGTTTTGAAGAAGAAGAAGAACCTCAGCCTCAGCAATTGAGGAGGTCAACTCATGAAAGAAAGCAACCTAATAGGTATGGGTTCTCTTTGATAGATTCTACTTGTGCCTATTCTTTGATTTCTAGCACTGAGGAGCCTAGGACTATAAAAGAGGCATTTAAAATGTCTGATTTAGACTCTTGGTTGGAAGCCATGAATGAAGAAATGGCATCATTAGAAAAGAATGAAACTTGGAATTTGGTGCCCTTGCCTAAAGGCAGAAAAGTTGTTGGCTGCAAATGGGTATTTAAAAAGAAGATTGGTCTAGATGGAAATGTGAAAAAATATAAGGCGAGGTTAGTTGCGAAGGGTTATTCCCAGTGTTGATCATGATTTTTGCACCACAACAATGCAAACAGAATATTGCTATTCTGCTTCTCCTGAAAGAGAAAGGCAACACATGGATGCTTTAGCTCCCAAGGTCTTTGTAGTTGGGTCTCAACTATGCTGATGTTACTCAGTGGTCAATGCAATAGTAATATTCAAGGGGCCTACTGGTGTCGAGCTTCTGGATTGTTCTAAGATCAAACATGAAAATAAAACCTGCTTTAACTAGGGTTTTAAAGAAATAAAAAAAGATAGATCAGGGTTTTGAAACGGAAAAGAACAATAGTTCATCCAATCTTAACCAGACTTATTAATTTCAAGGAATTCTAAACTAAAATTACAAAACAAGATAAGCTTGTGATTGACATACAACCTCTTTCATTCACAGTGCTAATTCGAATAACAGACTTTTAACTACCATTAAATAAAACACAAATAACTTTTCATTCTTTGAAGACTTCACAAATCAAATGATCAAATTAAGACAAGTATCATTCAGGAACACAACATGAAGTAGATTAAACTCTAATTGCTTCTACTATTATTAAAATAGATAAACAATGTTTACAAAGATGGCATAATCACCAGTGTACAGAGAATCTAAGTCTCCAGATTATTTCCAACTACATTAAGAGAATTCAGAAAATACATTATAGTCTGTACTAAAATCTAACTGTTAACCAAGAAGACAAGAGAAGCTCTCATTACTGATAATCAAGATGCCACTCTATCTCCTTCTGTTAACTCACTAACTCCTAACAGTTCTAACTCTAAATGGTTCTCAGTCTAAAGTTCTCTAAATCTACAAGTTCTAATCCCTTACTGTCTAACCCTTACCAAGAGGCAAACATGCCTTATATACAGAATGTACCAATAGGAGTGTGTTGTCCCCTGCACTAGGGTTTTACAAAATATCTGCAGACAGGAGAGTCGGCTCTTAGATCTTTCTGAGGCAAGTCAAAATTGCATTCAATGTGAATCATTGTTGTCCATGCTGATGAAGGATTTGTGGAAAAGATCTGGAGATCTTTTGTTGCTACAACATTTACTTCAAGCCTTCGTGTCCATCCTTAAACTCCTTCTCAAGGTTGCCTTGAATGCACCAGGATATCCCGCCATTAATACCAACTACCTCTGTCATTAGTGGTCGCCACAGCTATCCTTCTAAGTCATGGAATTCTTCATTCAATCGGCCTCCCTTCTATTCTGGGCCTTTTCGTGCGTTAACCACTTGTTGGAAGCACCGTCGGACCTACTCACTGATCTGAAACACCATTTGAGCCAATCCATTGCCACCTATTCTCAGAAAGAAACCATCCGGTCGCACTCTGTTGGTCTACTTAGATAGGGGCGGTCAATCATTCAAAGGTCCCTCTCAACTCCCTCTGATTGGATGATCACAGGCCATGTAGGATTCTTTGGTGGTCAAGAATGGTTTGCTTAGCATTGCATGTCAGTGAGACACCCTTGGTGTCTCCCCAATATGATTTCATTGCTTGTATCAACCATCGGTATGACATTATACAGTTGGCAAGACGCTTCAGCGAGCAGGAGAAGTCTTATCGAGCTCACAAAACCAATCGACAAGACTACATGAACTCGATAAGACCACATGCCGAAGACCCTCCTCTCTGGGCAAGCACATTCTATATCGGGGAGACTTATCAGAATCGGGGTGACATTACCCCAAATTTCTCTTTTCTTACTGAGCCCTCCTTTCCATTGGCGAGACCATCACTCATCGTCGTAACCTTACAATGAAGTTTTTCATTCACTCAAAGACTTCCCGACCTCTTCCTTTTCCTTCTCAACGGGTTCACTTCGTTCTCTCGGTGTAACCTTCGCTCATCGCCAAGACCTTGTGGCGAAAGCATGACCCTGTACAAGATTTTCCATTTTAGGGAGACATCTAATGTAGTTATGCCAAAATGAAATCTTTTGTTGCTTGGGCTTTGCTGTGACATCTCTATTCTCTCGCCGAAGACCACCAATGGAGTCCCCTAGCACCGTGTCGGCATGATATTCCTTCTTCACCGAGACTTCTTAGCGGGCTCCAACTGCTACGTCAATAGCCTTCATGTTTCGATAAGACACTCCTATTCGGCGAGACCCTCCGCTGACTTCATACATCTTGGTGAGCCTTGTGTCATTGTGACTTCCTCCAGTCGATGAGACTTTATACCGACCGGGATTTCCTTTTGCTGAACCGAGAGCACTTTGGAGATACCTTTGTGTAGTTACACCGACAGGTATTCTTTTTGTTCAGATGTGTCACCGTAACCTTCCTTCGTCGGTGAGATGTCCTATAGAAACCCCATGTCTCAGCGAAAGCCTCCGCATGCTCACTCTTTGGTCACCGAGGCTTACTAACTCTCTCACTGAAGACCACTAATAAAATCCCTTTATGGCATGTCAGTGTGACTTTCTGAATTCGGTAAGACCATATGCCGAAGAAGATGACTCCCACTGAACCCGCCTTTGTCGTTGTGACCTCACCTCTTTGGCCAAACACTATATCGAAGGCTTTATCCTTTGCCAAAACTTAGATTCTTAGGTGGGACCCTCCTCTATCGATGAGACTTCACTCGGTTGGTGAGACATTATACTGACCGAAGCCCCCCTTTTTCCTAATTCATTTATCATCAAGACCCCTCCTGTGGTCATAGCGATATGTTTTCTCTCGCTTCACATGTGTCATCGGGACTTCCACACCTAACTGAGACCTTTGATCGAGCTCCCTTTGTCATATCGAAGACTGACCCTTCAGTGAGACCTCTTGGTTTTAGCTAGACCTCTTGCAAAGCCCTTTTATTTCACCGAGGGATCTCTTTAGGTTCATCTTTTATCGTCATGACAATCTGATTCTCTCCTCGATGAAGCAATGTGTCGCAGGACATTCAATGGTTGGCAAGACTACGAGACCTCCTGCCGATGGATCCCCTCGTGCTTTGTCGATGTGACATTCTTTCTTCGCCGAGACCTCTTGGCAGGGAGATAACCCTATGTCAATATATGGACCCCTTTGACGGCAGTCGGTGAGACACATAGCACTCGGAGAGACTCTCCACCGAAGATATAACTCTCACCGAAAGGATTTGCTCGTTGCTAATCGGTGAGACATGAGACTTTTTCCAAGACTTCTTGGCGAAGAGAAAACCTTTTCTGATAGATGAATCCCCTCTGCCACTGGTTGGTGAGACCCGAAGACCTCGCCATGACCCTTTTCCGAAAGAAACCCCTCATGTCGATAGGCAACACAGACACCTATCAGAAGAATGCACTAGTAGTCAGCAAGACATGAGCAAGGTCTTGCCGACTTTCATCTGCAAGGAGAAATATGACCAACTGTCCTAAGGAAAGCCTTCCACATGAACTCACTTGAGAAATATCATGTTTGTGGCATGTTCCTGCAAAACAAATGCTTCCATTAGTCATTATAAGGACATGAGATACATCATCATAAGATACGCTTTAACCTGTGATTACTTCACTAAATACTTAGCAAGAAAGGAACCAAATTAAGCTGAAACAAAACCAAGTTTAACAAAACCAGAAGAGAAACTCAGGCAGAAAACGACAGCAACCCAAGAGCAAGGCAAATGACCCAAAACAAAGAAACCAAAAGAAAAGGGGGACCCATTTTGATCTAGATCAAAGTGGGGTGATTATGCAAGGCATAACACCCAGGTAAAGGGAATTGATTATGGGGAAATTTTTTCTCCTATAGGTAAGTTGACATCTATCAGATTTCTTTTGTCACTTCCAGCAATGTATGACTTAGAGGTCGAACAGATGGATGTGAAGACAACATTTCTTCATGGTGATCTTGAAGAAGAGATTTACATGTCCCAGCCTGAGCACTTTGTGGAGAAAGGTAAACAAAAACTAGTTTGCAAGTTAAAAAAAGTCTTTGTATGGGTTAAAACAGTCACCTAGAATGTGGTACCAAAAATTTGATACTTTTGTATTGTCTTTGGGATTTGTAAGATCAAAGTCTAATCATTGTGTCTATTACAAAGTTGAAAGTGATCAAGTTCTTATTATTGCTCTCTATGTTGATGATATGTTGTTCATAGGCAATAGTAAGTTGATGATTTCTGATCTTAAGTCTCAGTTGTCTACTAATTTCGAAATGAAAGATCTTGGTGTAGCAAGGTATATTCTAGGGATGGAGATAACCAGGGACATGAATAGTAGAAAACTTTGGCTTAGTCAGAGTAAGTGTATCAAGACTATTCTAGAGATATTTTGCATGAATTATTGCAAGCAGCTAGTTGTTCCAATCTTGCAGGGAACGAAGCTATCTGTTGAAGACTGTCCAAAATCTCCTACTGAGATGGAGGACATGACCAGTGTACCCTATGCTATTCGAGTAGGAAGTCTTATGTATGCAATGGTCTATACAAGACCAAACATTTCCCAAGCAGTGGGATTTCTTAGTCAGTTTATGGCTAATCCTGGAAGGACACATTGGGATGCTGTGAAAAGAGTTTTCAGATATTTGAAGGGAACTTTAGATTTTTCTCTGTGTTACCATCAGAACTTGGTTGAATCATAGAGGACTCTTAGTATTCGAGGCTATGTGGATTCTGATTAGGTAGGGGACATTGACAGCAGGAGGTCCACCAGTGGATATACTTTCATGTTGAATGGTGGTGCAGTGAGTTGGATGAGTTAGCAACAGGTTGTAGTTGATTTGTCCACTACAGAGGCTGAATACATGGTAGCTACTCATGCTTGTAAAGAAGTAGTTTGGTTAAAAATTTTGTGTTCTAACATTTTTTTTGATGCAGGGGAAATAACTATTTTTTGTGACAGTCAAAATGCAATTTTTCTGGCAAAGAATCCTACTTTCCATGCTAGAATAAAACATATAGATGTACAGTATCATTTTGTATGGGATATGGTGGAAGATGGAAAGGTCATTTTGGAAAAAAAAATTTACTCTGGAGAATGTTGCAGATGCATTGACGAAGCCAGTGAGCACAGACAAGTTCAGGCGGTGTGCCAATTTGATGGGCCTCAGTGCCCATGAATGTCAGTAATTTTGTTGTGCTCTGGAGGTGCTTGTGTGATCTTCATCAAGTGGGAGATTGTTAGAAAAATATGGCTCAATCCCACAGGCTGAAACCTCTATTGGAGCCAAGTCAATGTGACATATTACGTGTCTAGCCGATAAGCAGATTTGTAGCCTTATGTTTTGTACAGGTCGTTGTGACCTTGCAGAAGTCTTGCCGAACAGTTACACATTGGAGTCTTCGGTGTGACATGTGACTTCGCTATGAACTCCTAGCAACATGTGTTTTTCTTGTTGATGCTCATTGAGGTAACATGAATGTCTCAGTATGAAGTCCCAGTGACAATGGAGAGTCTCGCTGATAGTATGTGACACTCAGGGTGACATGGGATGTTCGCTATGACCTCTCGAAAAAAGCGGTAGACCATTCGGTGGAAGCTTTGTCTTTCAATATGACGTCTCACTGACTCATGGGGTCTTTTCAATAGCGATATGGCTTCGAAGTAACATAAGAGATCTTGATGAAACCTCTTGGAAATAGTTGAATGTCTTAGAGATAGATGGGTGCCAATGGAAATGCTAATGTTTCAGTATGACTTAGGACCTCGGTATGAAGTCTTGGAAAAAGTGATGAGTCTCGCTGACTGGTGGATGCACTCAGGTTAACTTGAAGGCTCGGCATGAGGTCTTGGCGAGAGCATCATGTCCTACCGACAGAATGAATCTTCGACGTGACTTAGGATATCAATATGTGGTCTCACCGAAGAGCGATAGTCTTGCCGAAAGGAAAACTAAAGTCGTTGTGACTTGTGAGCATCGATATGAGTCTTGTCGATGAGAAATCTCTTTCCGATAGGAATGCAATAGATGTCAGTGGTTTTGGTATGACTTGTGGCCTTAGCTATAATGTCTTGCCGACTATTGGGACTTACGCCAATATCAATATGAAACTGTTGAGCACCAGGGAGACACTTCTTGTGTCTCACCGACATGCAAACTCAGTTGAATGTTCCTTTGACTGGTTGAATTTCCTGTGGCATCTCGTGGACCAATAAGAGGAGCCGAATGGGAACTGCTAGCAGTTGGATTGTTGCGGCTATTACTGAGAGGAAGCTCGACAGAATGGGGCAACATGGTTATACTTTGTGATTGTAGATTGTGTATGGTTGGTTGAATCGACGGATTGTTGTGTGATTGTATCAGAGTGATTTCTATTCTGTAAAGATTGTAAATTGAAGGTTCCTATACAAGTTTGATCATTGTGAAAGCTATTGTAATCTAACATCAGAAAGATAAGTCAGAACTTTGTATGTAATTTTTGTTACAGTAATACAAAGTAACTTCTCTTGGTGTGGTGGGTTTTTCTCCCGTAAGGGTTTTCCCACATAAATCTGGTGTTCATATGTGTTTGTCTAATTCTCTATTTCTACTATTTATTTCAAAGTGCATCTTAATTGAACTGTAATTGAAAAATTAAAAGGTATCTCTGCATTCATCCCTGAGGTTTTGACATTAGGAGAGTTGCTTCTACATCTAGCTTTCCTTACAAAAACTACACCATATACTCCACAATAGAATAGAGTTGCAGAAAGGTTAAACATGATGTTGATGGAAAGAGCGAGAAGTATATTCAGCGATGCTAGTCTAGAGTAGAAGTTCTAGGTTGAGGTTGAGGCTATGACTACAACATGTTACTTAGTAAATCATTCACCTTGTTTGAATCTTGTTGACAAAACACCTTTCGAAGCATGGTCTGGTAAGAAGCCCTCTTTGAGACATATTCATGCCTTTGGCTATGAGGCATATGCATATGTTCCAAATGAGAAAAGATCAAAGTTGGAGAACAAGGATGTCAAATGTATCTTCATTGGCTATGGTGTTGATATGAAAGGATACAAGCTTTGGAATCCTATTATTGAGAAGGTTTTGTACATCAAGAGTATTTCATGAGCTGAAGCCTTCAGTAGTTGGTCCCCAGTTAAAGATAGATAAAAAGGAAAAGAAGAATGATGTAGTTTAAATTCCTCAAACTCCAGATAAAGAGGAACTACAAAGTGTACCTAAAACTAAGGAGAGTTCTAGCAGCTCTAAGAGTTCTAAAGAAGAAGAACCATGACCTCAACCTCAACTTGTGAGGAGGTCTACAAGTGAAAAGCATCAACCTGATAGGTATGAATTTTCTATATGTTGGATTCGAACTATGCCTATGCTTTGATTACTAGCACTGATGAGCCTAGAACTGTGAAAGAGGAAATTAATATGTCTGACTCAAATTCCTAGTTGGAAGCCATGAATGAAGAAATGAAATCATTGAAGAAGAATGAAACATGGGATTTGGTACCTTTTCCTGAAGGGTGAAAGCCTATTGGTTGTAAATGGGTATGTAGGAAGAAGACTAGTCTAGATGGCAGTGTTGGAAAGCATAAAGCTCGGTTGGTCATGAAAGGTTATTCCCAGGTGGAGGGAATTGATTATGGAGAAATATTTTCTCCTGTAGCTAAGTTGACATCTATTAGATTTCTTTTGTCACTTGCAGTCGTGTATGACTTAGAGATCGACCAAATGGATGTGAAGACAATGTTTCTTCAAGGAGAGCTGGAAGAAGAAATCTATATGTCCCAGCCTAAGTGTGCTTCATTGAAAAAGGTAAAGAAAGTCTAGTTTGCAAGTTAAAGCAATCTCTGTATAGTTTGAAGCAATCACCTAGAATGTGGTACCAAAATATTGACACATTTGTGTTGTCGTTCGGATTTGTGAGATCAAAATCTGATCATTGTGTGTATTACAAAACTAAAAATGACCGGGTGCTTATTATTACCATGTACATGGATGATATGTTGTTCATAGGAAATAGTAAGACTATTATTTCTGATCTAAAATCTCAATTGTCTACAAACTTCAAAATGAAAGATCTAGGTGCAGCAAGATATATTTTGGGAATGGAAATAAAAAGGGATAGAGGAATTAGAAAGCTTTGGATTAGCCAAAGTAAGTATATCAATACTATCCTAGAGAGATTTAGAATGACTGATTGCAAGTAGCTAGTTGTTCTAGTGTTGCAAGGAATGAAGTTATCTATTGAAGATTGTCCAAAGTATTCTACCGAGATGGAGGACATGACCACAGTGTCGTATACAAGTGCTCTCAATAGTTTAATGTACACAATGGTCTGTACAAGGCTAGACATTTCCCAAGCAATAGGAGTTCTTAGTCAGTTTATGGCTAACCCAGGAAGGCCGCAATGGGATGTTGTGAAGAGGGTTTTCAGGTATTTGAAAGGTACCTCAAATTTTTATTTCTTTTATCATGGCAACTCAGTTGGATCACAAATATCTCTTAGCATTCATGGTTATGTGGATTATAATTGGGTAGGGGACATTGATAGTAGAAGATCCACTAGTGGATATGTTTTCATGTTATTTGGTGGAGCATTGAGTTGGATGAGCAAGCAATAGGCCCATTAGTTGCTTTATCTACTATAGAGGTAGAGTTTATGGCAGCAACACACACCTTCAAAGAATTTGTTTGGCTTAGATGTTTGTGCTCATACATTGGGTTTAATGTAGGAAAGATTATGATTTATTGTGATAGTCGGAGTGCTATTTATTTGACAAAGAATCCTACTTTACATGCTAGGACGAAGCACATTGATGTATAGTATCATTTCATTTGTAATATGGTGGAAGATAGAAAGGTTAATTTGGAAAAGGTGGATACACTGGAGAATTTTGTCAATGCATTGACAAAGCCCGTGAGCACAAAAAAGTATAGGTGGTGTGCTAGTTCGATGGGCCTTGGGGCCTATGACCTTAATAAATTTCATGTTTGGAGGAAGCTAGTAAGTCTTTGTCAAGTGGTAGCTTGTTGGAAAATGTGCCTCAACTTGCTAGATTGAACTTCTGTTAAAGACTTGGTGGATTTCCCCTTAATTTGGTCTTCATTATTGGCCTATCACCCAAATATTGAACCTTGTAACCTATGTCATAGGGTTCTAAAAGATGATAACTGGGTGACAGTGTATTGGTTGTGGGATCACTGCAATCGTTAACCTTGGAATCTTGTTGCGGAGTTAAAAAGTCACTTAACTTCCTAATTAGTCGATCCCCTTTGTGTTGTCACAGCATCCGAGAAAATCCTAACCTCTGAATAGAGGTTGTGAAGTTAAAGTTTTCTCTGATAAGGCGATCTCCTTTGTTGTCACAGCATTCAGGAATTTTCTAACCATCAATGGAGGTTGAAAATTTTGGGATTTCCCTGACTGGGCAACAACGATATCAGCTTGTTGTAGAGTTTGGGAAAATCCTAACCTTCATTTTGGAGGTTGAGATGTTAAAGCTTTTCCTGACATGGTGATCTTCTTTATTGTTGCATCATCTTGGAGTTTCCTAACCTATTTGTGGAGGTTGTAAAGTTTATGGTTTTTCTAACTATGCAACAAGTCAATGGATGGTGGGACCGCTCAGCATGGATGGTGACATTAGCTATACAGTGGTGACATAGATGCTACATGGATGGTGGGGACCACAAGGAATGATCGACAATTTGGTGTGATACTCAAAGGTGATGGACAAGTGATGTGTCGACACGTGGAACAATTTCATTTGTTTATTTTGCATCGCTATTGTAAATCAACAATCATTGGCCAAAAAATATTTTTTCTGTTAGCAATAAGTTTGCATTTATTTGATGATCTGACTCAAGGGTTGACAAAGTGCGAATATGGTATTATTCTCTGTAACCAAAATTTAATGTTGGGTGGCTCGATGCATGATGTTGGAAATATGCACAACCTGAGATGGAGGAAGCTTGTTGGAGAAGGAACAAAAATTAAATGAAACCCTAATGGTTGTTAGCTAAAAGAGAGAATTCATTGTATGTTGTATGAGCATTGTAATAGTGAGTGAGATGAACTATATGTTTGTGATTGGAGGTCGACCAAGGTGATGCTGCTTTGAGCTAACATATGAGAGTGAATTCTGTAACTTTGTATGTAATTTATTTACTATAATACAAACTGACTTTACTTGGTGTGGTGGGTTTTTCTTCCGTAAGGGTTTTCCCACATATATCTAGTGTTATCTCTATGTGTGATATTTTTTTTTGTCATGTTGTTCATTGAATGTGCATTTCAAATGTGTGTAACTTGTTGAATGAATCATTTTTTGCACTTCTCTCTTGAGGATTTTGCATTAGGAGGGAATTTTTGCACTGTTGCTTTCCTTACATAACCCTATGCCTGAGTCTGGGCTTGGACTTGTGTAAGTTGGGCTTGTACTTTTTGTACCTACTATCTTGCAACATCCCTCTCTGTCATCAGTCCAATAATATGTCCCTGAGCCTATGCCAATAAAGCATGTACCTGCTCAACTTGACCCTACAATGTCTGAATTTGTGCTTGTAATGCAATAATCTAAGTCTATTGTCGTTGCGAGGGTAGCCTAATCTCAACATGTTGTTGTGATGCCGCAACCAATGATCACCTCTTTCGAGGCACTCTGAAATCTCAGACATCAAAAGTTGGGCCACCTCCACCCTCATCTCCTCCCCCATTGCTTCCATCACCATCTCCACCTCCTCTATCTCCATCTCCATCCCCATCATCACTGCTCTCTGCCTCCTCCTCCTCATCTCCTACATCTCTCCTCTGCCTATGCCCATGAACTACAACCATCTCCTCCACTAACAGTGGCACTAGCTCATCAGGAATGGAGATCCATGGAAATGGATGTAAAGTGAGGTACTGAGCATACTCATTTGACATCTGAGCCTCAATGATATTTGAATGAATATCCCAGAATATGATTTGTAGACTCTGGAACTCCTCAACTGCAACATCATATGAAAAAATAGGCCCCCACTCTGTAGCATCCATCTGTCGTTGGGCATAATGGGCCACTCCCTAAGGCATGCCCTGCACTTAGCCATATTGTTACCACACCCTCCTCAGCAAAAATCTCTCAATGATGAACTATGTCTAAGCAATGAGGTACATGGACTGGCATAGATAGGGCATCTCAGTATCGTCCTTCAACCACTACTTGCAATCAAGGTAGGGTTGCCATGTCATTGCCTCTAGATCATTAAGAACTCTCCTCCAATACTCTAGTTTTCCCAACCTAGGCTGAGAAAATTGGACCTACATAAGCATGAACATACGGTCTCAAGGTGGGCCACTATCTATCTACAACTGGATGAGTGACCGCTATATGCTCCCATGCCCAAATCTGAAGTAATGTGACTCCAGATGATAAACTAGCCCCATAGAGATAGACAACCTAGTGCAAATCATGGTACATATGGGTGAGCATGCAGCATCCCCATGTGTATCTGGTGCCCTAAGCAATCATGCCCTCAAGAATCCTACCCCATCCAACTAAAATTCCCTTTGACTTATGATCAGGACAAAGGAACCCTCCAATGAATCTAGCAAGCACAGACGGCAGTGTAGCATAAGCATCAACCATCTCTCTTCAACGAATCTCGTAACCACATATCTGGTCATCCTCAAATACTCTGTGAAGTGCATCAGTCCCACCCTACTCAGTAGAATCATATAAGACTAGCTCTCCAACAACAGATATCCGCAAAGTCTGATAGTCATCCTCTGGAGTCACCGTCATCTCACTAGTGGGAAAATGAAAGCCGTTATACTCATTGTACCACCTCTTTGCTAAAGTTGTCAATAGACCCTATTAATCTGAATCTAGGGCATATCTATAAGAGAGGACAATCCACATCATGCAATGATGGCTACCTCAAGCTATATAAGGTGGGGAATCAAATCCCACATCCTCAAGAAGCGCTCTCTAATCTACAGACTCGTCAAAGGCTCCTATCATCACAAAAATACAAATCATCCAATCAATCAATCAATTGACATCAATCAACCTATCAATCAATCAACCTGTCAATCTAATCAACTCTGGTGAGACTTTGATCAAATATCATGAGCATCAATCTATCATTTGACCTCACCTATCACGAGGTCAATCAATCAATATATCTATCATTCAACCTTCCCTATCATGAGGTTTATCAGTCAATCTATCATTCAACCTCGCCTATCATGATGTTTATCAATCAACATATCAATCATCCTCCCCTATCATGAGATTTATCAATCAATCAATCAATTAAACCTCGCCTATTATGAGGTTAATCAATCAATCAAACTATAATTGATCCTCACCTAACATAAGGTCAATTATCATCATCCTATCATTGAACCTCACTTATCATGAGGTCAATCATCATCTAATCTATCAACATCATCAATCATCATCAAATCAAAGGCTGATGCAATAAAAAATCATCAAAATTGGGGAATCTAATTAAAAATTCGTTATTCTGCCATGTATGCACTAAAATAGACTTTTTATGTGCTAAAACCATGCATGTGCCAGAAAAATTCATCAATGTGCCAGAATAGGGATTCAATGCACTAAAAAACTCTATGCGCTAAACAAATTCATGGATGCGCTATAACAAAATTTCTATGCACCGAATCATCCTATGCGCTACATCATTTTCTCAATGCACTAAACCCCTCCCTAAATGCACTAAATATACTTATGTGCTATTTTGGTACTTCTTTGTGCTAAATCTACATATGCACTATTTTGGTCCTTCAATGCGCTAAAACCTTAACTCTAAGTGTTGATCTATTCTATGCACCATTACAATCTATTAATGTGCTATTGCAGTGCTCGTATGTGCTAAAATAGTAAAATCTTAATTTAAAACTTGAAAAAGAGTAGGAAAACAAATTGCACAATTTACGAGGAGGTTTATCAGGGTACATACCAAAGGTTCATACACTGTCAGGCGGTTGTGACGTCTGACACACTCAAATCAATGTGTGTAGTAGAGGATCACCATTTTGCTCCAAATTGCTAGATTGTTCAATCACTCACAAAGTTCCAAATTGCAAATGTATAAATGAAGCTTTAAACCACCTTTTTAACCTTTTAAACGTTAATTAAGAGGGATTTTTATGGGATTGTTTTATTTTATTTTTCAAAGGGGCTTTAATTCATCAAATCATCACTTGGTAGCTTAAACAACATTTTTCGGGAGATAAATCATTTCTGAATCTTAAAATTTTGAAATCATCATCAAATCATCAAAAAATCCTAAAAATTCAAAAATTCACCGATTTATTTCCCAAGGGGGCATATATCCGTCATCACCTGAAAATCAACATCTGGGGCATCAAAAAAAAATTGTCGACATCAGCAGCAAATTATTCTTTGAAGCAACATGTAAACACGTTGCTTCAAATAAGGGAAAATCTACTTATAAATAAATTCTCAATTTATTTATATAGTTCACTCTTCTAATTCTTCAATCTAAAACAACATTCTTCTATTTTTAATTAAATAAAAAAATCCACATAATTTGTTTTATTTAATTAATAATCTTTTCATTAAATTTAAATCCCAAATTTAAATTTAAGCACATGTCTACAACTTTCCCTCTTGTCACATCATCAAATGTCACATGTATTTAAATATATCTAATATTTAAATTCCTAATTTGAATTTAGGCACATGTTGAACACTTGGCCATCTCACACACATGATTCCCCACACATTTGGCATATTGCCTTTGGTCAAGGGAACATCCTCCATGATTCTTCCATCTCCATCGGTCATCTCTCATGTTTGAATCTTGATCGTTGATTGTTGCCACATCACAAGATGTCTTGAAAATCTTATAAATACAACCTCTTGCTACAACATTTTGCATCCCATCTTTGAGAAAACTTATTATGTAGAAATCACATTGGAGCATTTAAGCATTTAGAGCATTTTAGTATTTAGCATTTGAATATTGTAGAAGCATTTTAGATTAGAATCATGGCATATTTCATAGCTACATTTTAGTATCATCTTAGTTTTTATATAGCATTGACACTATAATCTTTAGTATCATATCCATTGTCATTTGTAGCATTAAATCATAGCATCATGGCATCAATCACTTAGTTCATACTTCATGTAGGAACTTAGATTTTTACATCTTAATAGCATCTCGTTTCTTAGGTTGTCATCCAAACCAATCATAGTGCACATACAAATCTAAGAGCACTAATGATTTAAATGATCCTTAAGAATAGAGAACAATAGAATGATTTTAGAGATTTTGCTTTTGTTGTCAATTAGATTAGTTTTATGATTTAAATCTCTCATGTAATACGTTTCATTATTTGTGTGACTTGTTTACTTTACACATTTTACCTCACACGATCATAACTCTTTTTCATGCAAAATGATTATCCTCAATCTTTGATTCTTAACTAAAATAATATCAACTTCGATTTATACTTCTAATACTAATAAATTGCAAAATCAAATTCAAAAATAATTAAAATCATCAAACCTAAAAAACTCATATGTACAGCCTTCAATTTTGACTCTAATTACGGCCTACCAGAATTGACAAATGTACTAATCCATTCAACCGTCCTCATAAGATATCTCAAACTATCTATGCAGCCAACAAATACATATTTGATTGTATTTATTAATTAATTAAAAGTAAAAAATGAATGATTTTTTTATTTTCAATCAATTAATAAATACAGTCAAATGTACATCCTGCTGACTACATAGACATCACCGAAATGTCTCAATCTCATTGAGTAAAAGAATGAAGGGAAGGGTACACCCCATGCTTATATTTTCTGGAAGTAACTATTTTTTCCATTTCCGACAATAAACTATCGAATAATGCAGACTTAAATACAGTTTGATAGCAGCCTTCTAGTTATTAAAGTCAAGTTAGTGATGTGCACCGACTGAATAAGTGAGTGCTTTGAATAGACTGAGAAAGTGATGGCATGCCAGGTGGGCAATAAAATTGAAGGTCAGTTCAAAGCTTTGCCCACCGCCGATTAGATTTAAGAGTTCAAATTGAAATCATTTGTGGAAAATCTTGTACATATAGACTTTGTTTATATCTGCTAATTCTGTAATTAACAGCGAAGTTCGCCGATTTTGACTCATAATATTTCCCACTTCTTTCTATTAAATAATTTCAGCCCATGGAAAGAGGTGTAGATAAGTGCATGTGAAATTCTGTAGATCATGACGTATATATTTCTAATTACAAATAATATACGGCTCAGAGTGGAAATCACCGTATTCAATCCATCCTGTTGACTCGTTGAGCATCATATTCATTCAAAACTCATTAACTCACTTGCCTTCTATTTTTGGCTCTCCCACGTTAATTTCGTACTTTTAAGAGTGTCTGGTAATAAGGCCACTTATATAAACTTTCAGAAGTTTCAAAGACAACTTCCTTTGAATATATGAGGCTTATTTTTACGTGTACTAAATATGTTATCAGGTAAATTTATTGCTAACAATTCATTCTTAATAAATTCACTTTCAGCAATTTATCGTTATGACAAATTAAAGTCTCGTGGAAAATCTACTGCCATGAATCGTTAGTGGATTGTTGGTGGTGAATTTTCCATGAGATGAATTTGTCATGGTGGTGAATTATTGATGGTGAATTGTTGGAGGTAAATTTATTGGCGGTGCATTGTTGGAGGTAAATTTTCCTAGAGCCCCAAATATATAGTTTTTTATATGATATCATGTAATTTGTAATCATAGAGTTTTTATCTTTCATAGAAGCATTAGTACAATTAATTCTTTATAGCAAGGTAGTTGATTCCATGTATTTAAACTAGGTGAACATTTTCTTTTTATGATCTTTCATGAAAATAAAAATTCATTTCTAGAATAATTATGGGTACCCCTTCCTACATCATCCTACTATCATTTCAAGCCATTAACCTCCTTTTCCCCTTTTGTTTAGTGTTATTTTTGCAACCAAACTTTCTTCCTAATCTATTTGCATGTCATTTTGAGTGTGTTGAGCCAAATCCAAATTTTTTAGTACAATCCTTCATCAATGGCTTAGCTATTTAGAATACAGGTCCCTTAAACTCTCCTCTTTTATCCATCTTTGACCACGTAAGTCCAATATTTTTATTTAGTCATGTTCTTCACCCTCCCTATGTGAGTTTGAGTTCAAATTTGCCACCCTTTGAAGGTCATAACATTATCCATATCAAATATCCTTAATGGTTCTTAAAACTAAGGTTTCCAATCATCACTTTAGTTTCATTTAAGACTCAAACACATTTTGGAAAAAAATTAAATGTGCTCCCTCAATTGTTCTCCCACCCCCACATAGCTTTTAGTATTTCTATGAAACCTAGAGCTTCACCATGATGATTCATGGCTATGAAGTGTTATAGATTTATTTGAGCTTCATAGTTCATTATTTTAGCATGTTTTAGAAAAAAAAAAATTGTGTATAAACGTTTGAACACCTACAAGAGGGTTGATTGAGGTACACTAGAAGTTATTCCAACAAACAAGCATCAAACATAAAATACCACATTTGGATTTAAATTGGTAAAACAAGAAAAACTACAAATCTAATCATTTATAATCATAGATGGTTTTGGGATGATCCAAGGGACCTCTCTAGCTAATTTGATTGAATCATGAGTTGATTTGAGGCTGTTTTTAGAGAAGTGGCAACTAAGTGCAAAGATGGACCACTAGCAAGAAGACTAGGTACCCCTATGATGGTTAAATCTCTAGGTAAGTTGAGCCTACAAACTCTATGTTACTAGAATGTGTTGATTGGATTGGTGATTCTTAGATATTTTATAATTCATATACTGGAAGTGTCTTCATAAATGACCTACAATTAAAAGCTCTTTGAACCTCCAAACTAGGGGTAAAAGGGGAGTCCAACTTAGTTAAGCCTCTTGTGTGTGTTCAAACATGGATTCATGTAGGTTTTCTATCAAAATCAACCTTAGAAGTATAAAATTAGAAGCAGGTATATCTCTTTCATCTTTATGAATAATGATAGTGGTAATTTATTTGAATATTGATCCCTGTGCACATGTATAAAAGGAATAGATTTTCTTTCTTGGATTAAGAGGGTTTCTAAAGTAGTAAAAATATTGCAAAGAATTAATATATCAATGGATTTGAAGCCCTTTTTAACTTCTTGATCATGAGATATGTCCATGTAAGACTATGTAAGGTAGGTGAATTAACTTTACTCAATGATTTATTCTATTGATTATCTTGAAAAAAAATTGAATTATGTTGCAAAGAGGACTTGCGGTATTTTTTTCAAGGGTAAATGCTTTTGACCCAAAGCTATGAATCGGTGAGATCACAAATGGGGGACCTCATCCCCAATATATTTTCTCAATAATTACACTCCAATGGGGTTTGAACCTTGATGGCAAGAATAACAACACAAATAGCTTAACTATCACACCATGCCACTATAGGCAAGAGGAAGGGGGAAATTGAGAGAATAGAGAAGGGTGAATTGGAAGGATGGGGAGGTTGGCCTCCAACTATGGAATTTTCAATATAATTTTTGTTCTAAGGTGATTTAAGAGGAAAAGAAGACAATTATAGGTCAAGGTTCATGCAAGGGAATGAGTGGAGAGTGCTCTTAAGTTGAATTTCCAAGAAATGGATGAAGAGGAGAGGGGACATTGTGGTGATAGAATATGTTTTCTATATATTTTTATTTGAAATTTCTTCTACCTTGTAAATAAAATTAAATGGGTTTTTATTTATCTAAAATGGTTCTTCTTCTCATAATAACTCTTTGTCAATATTTAATATATTTATAGTCTCAAAAGGAGGATCCTATATAGTTGTTTTCTCTTGAGTTAGTGTATCCTTTTTATTAGGAAGGTATTTAACATCTTTTTTTCTTTTGTACCTCCTTTCTACCAAAATTGGGATCCTAATTGGTCTTGTTGCAAGGCCATGTTAATATTTTGTCAATAACTTGTTTAAAATTAACTTGGACAAAATATCCCTCTTCTATGGATCAATTCATTACGGGAATAAGTAGTTTAAAAATATATTTTTTATTGTTTTAAAAGGATCTAAAACATGAGGTTCATCCCATAGTGTGATGGTAAAGTGGTGTTGTTGCTGTTGAGGTTACCAAGGTTTAAACCTTTGTTTGGTCATTGTGATCACAGGAAATATGCCTTCATTGTTCTAGTATGCTTGTAGGATTGACCCACAACATTGAGGCTACTAATGGCATTCATGCCATGTGACAGTCATTCAAGCCTGTGCCATTCCAATCCCTCATTGGGACAGTGTGCTCATGGGCCTTGCACCTTACTGAACTACCATGCTCACGGGTGTGGATTGCACACTTGCATTCATGTTGAAGAGGAGGTCCCTTATTTGTGACCTCCCCTAGACTGGGTGACGCTAAAAATCCCCACCTCATATCTCGGTCTAGAATAAAAATTCTTGAGGTATCTCAAAAAAAAGATATAAAACATCTCCATCATCAAAAATAATTTTTGGTCACTTTGATATTTCCAACTACTTAAATTTAAAATTAAGTGGCCCTCAAGTAATTTATATTTTTGACCGAGCAATTTAATGTCATTAGGTTCATGCCAATAATATCCTAAACTACATTGAATTTTTACTATGCTTCTACAAATTTCTCCATTTGTCTAGTGGGATGAAGTCGTAATTTCTAATTATAAAGGTATAGACACACTTTGACAGTTAATCTTCAAATTTTCTTACATAGAACTTTAGACAGTTTGTAGGAATATGAACCAATAGTGATGGGGAATTGAAGACTTAGCATGTTCTTACTAGATAATATCTTTTACGCTTTAATAAGTTTTCTACAAATTTTTAGTAACACCAATTTCTCACTCACATACTTAGGCAATTTGTAAGGTGAACTGGGAACTCACATGAACTTTGATATATGTAAAAATAAGAATTGAATAAATTAATTCCTTTATTTAGCAATATTTTTTGTAGATTATATGTTAAATCTACAAAATAGGTATTAACTCTACAAGTGATAGAATTTATAAGATTGTTAAGTCTAGATGGCAATAAAATGAAAAATAACACAATAGGGTTAGTTTAATAAGAGATAATATATAAAATCGCAGGATAGTTGAATTCAGTATGTTTATTAAAGAAGAAAATAGTTACTATATCATTGAGATTTCAAGTCTAATGAGGATGAGGAAGAGGTAGAAACCCAAAAATAGGTCATTTCATATCTAATTTTATAAATATGAGAGGGAAAATAAAAAATAAAAATCTCATTAAAAAGTGATAATGTTCAATTCAAAATCCTATCCTACTTGTGTAAGAAAATACCTAACTAAATTTGAGAAATAAATTATGTATTATCACACTTATGATAAAATATGAGTATGTGTATGGAAATGGGGAACCAAAAGTTGGTCAAAAGTGACCACTTTTGTTTTAAAAATAGTAAAATTTGATCTTGGATGAGAAATTGGAGATACTCATGCTCAATATTTGAAGATGCAACAAGAACAAGTCATTGTGCTCAAAAACTACTATTTAAACTTTCTTTCTTTAAAAAAGTGGAGGTGCTCCTATTTTTTTTAGAAAAATATAGCATAGCACATAGTGTGTTTCCCTTAAAATGTCAACTTTTTAAAGTTTCAAAAACCATTTTGGTGGAAAATTAGCTACCATCATGTACTTTATGCTTGATTTTTCCACTAATTTGCTAATCAATATATTTTTTTTATTAATTTTAAAGTGAACACATCCTAAAAGTATAAAAAAAATGAGTGTACAACCCACTAATTTTTTAAAAAATTAATTAAAAATGTAGGAGCTAAAATTTAGCTCTATCATAGGACCACTTGATAAAATTGTGAATAACATAAGACACAAGATCAAACAACAAACAAAGACACCTTCCACATAAAATATCTATAAAAAATAATGTGTTATATCATCAACAAGAAAAGCTATAGAATGGACCTCAAAAGTCTTCAAGGAGATCAAAAGTTCTCAAAAGGTTAAGATAATACAATGAGAGTTAAGTGCTATATAGTCCAACAACCCTGAATGATAAAGGGATTAGATCATGACAAGTGTCATCATCTTATCTGATGAGACAAAATGATCTAATAATAGCTCACTTCAATTAACAAAAAACACTTAGTTAAAAGAAAAAAATATTCCTAAGTTTACCTTAAGTGCGTGAAATGAATTAGAATAATAATCAATTAAAGATTAATTAATTATTAAGCTAATGCATGATTATTCTAATAGCCCCCCTTAAGATGAACTTAAGGAGTAGCTAAAAATCCCTAAAAAACCAATGCATAAAAAGAAAAAAATGCATAATGGATCCCCAATAAACAAGGCCTGATTAGGTACCCATGTATAAACAATCAAATCTCTCACAACTAGAGAAAAAGAGAAAACCTCATGGAAAAAACTTCTCTCCAAAAGAGAGAAAGGAAAATGAAGGACAAAGAAGCCTCCAAAATAGTACACAAAAATAATAGGAACATGAATAACATCACACGAGCATGAAGATGTTGTAGACAATTGTCGAATGATGACTACTATAGTAGTTAAATGAAGAACCTCTTCTAAAACAAATGATTATCAAGATTAAGAAGACAAGAATCTACATGAGTTCCCCCAACAACACTACTTGAATCAGATGGAAAATAAAGGAAAATTTGGAACTTAAAGATACAAATGGTACATGAATCTACATTAGTGACCCCAAAAACACTACTCAACATGTAAGATATAAGTCAAAAAATACAAGTACCTATAGTCTCAAGAACACTCAATTAATTAATCTTTAATTAAATATTAGTCTAATTTATGCCATACACTTAAGCTAAACTTAGGAGTGCTTTTCTCATTTAGATATTTTCTCTTATAAGCAATCAACCCTCATTGTACTCCCTCTTCCTCTTTTGAGATCCTCTCTTCTATGGAGATTGTCTCTTGCATTTTGTACTTTTTCTTATTGAGGAATATTGCATATATTTTTTGCAGATTTCTTTCATGGAAGGTGTCTTTGTTCATTGTTTGATCATGTGGCTTTTGTTTTTTCACAATTCTAACATTATTATTGCACTTAGTCACAACCTCTCAAAAAGGTGTAAAATGTAGACACCTACAATAATCCACACCATAACCACACATGAATCATATCACTTAAATTCCTTTCCAATGTTAATTATATTTAAAACATTATTAATAACCTTTTAGACATCTAACATCATAACCATGCTTGATTTGTTCCACTTAAATCCCCTTCTAACATTAACTAAATAAAAGAAATTATTTAATTAACCTTCTTACTCATCATGACATTGATCCTTACACCTTGGTGCATAAATTTTCAACTACAACATTAAATAAAAGGTTGTTCAATTGCCTACAATAACAATCATTCGCATTTCCCCCTCCATGTTCCAACCAATCTTGCCATCCTATTCTATACATCCTCCAATCCTTTCTTTGAACCTTCACTCCTTCCACCCATTTCAAGAGCACACCTCCAAACCTGCCTATCTTCTCAAGGGGTTTCCTTTACCTCCTTCCTCTTCATCACTCTTCTCCTTGCAATGATTGGGGTGTCATGCCACTAGTCTTATGTCTTTTGCAAACAACTATATTTTATCTTTCTTTAAAATTTTATTACTTCACTTAGTTGCAACATCTCAAAGAAGTAAACTATAGACATCTAAAATCATCCACATTCTAACTACACTTGGTTCATCCCACTTAAATCCCCTTCCATTGTTAATTAAATAAAAGAAATTATTTAATTAAATTTGTAGACACCTAAAATCATCTGCATCCTAACCACACTTGGTT
>VDFB02340946.1:0-34260 GCA_007258455.2 Sequoia sempervirens
TTGTTGGTTTATTTTGGTGAACCTGCATATTGAACACTTTATCTTTCTGATTTCCACTGCATCTTGCATCCTAGGTTTCCTTTGCATTAACATTCACTTAGGTTTTTTTTTTTTTCCATCCTAGGGTTTCTCAAATTGCATTAGTGAAAGACTCATTTAGATTTCATTTGTGCATATCATATCATTCAAAAAATGAAAATCTACATTTGCATCCTCATCCTACATCTGAAAAGCATTGAAATCATTTTAAATTTTATGAAAAATACACAAAAAAATAGCATACCTAGACTCATTCACCACCCTGGGCGAATCAATCCACCTGCACATTTTAAACAACACTTCCAGGCATTTTTTTAGCATTTACTATGTTTTTGTTATGTATTTTTATTTCTCTATTTCAGTCTGTAGAATTTCTATTATTTACATTTTGCACTCCTAGATTGCATTGCATTTGCATTCACCCCTTCCTTTGTGGTGCTTGTATGAGTGTTTGGTGCCCCATTGATAATACTTTCATGAGACAAAGTTCTAGACTCATGGGTTCCTACGATAGCACATTCATTGTGGACCTTGGGATCTCAAGAGCTCCTACTCTGACTATGGACAATGGTGCATTAGGAATGGATACTACCACTCATATGACCTCACCTTCCCATCCAATGCATATTGACCAACAAACTAGTTTCATTCTGTAAGATAAAGTGATTAGTATTCATGAAGATTTTGCACATTTAAAACAAGATTTATCCCTTGAAAACATTTCCACCACTGCCATACCTACCATAGAAAACCTTCATTGTTTGATTGAAAGTGATGATGGCTTACAAGTTATGAAGAGAATTTCAAAGATATACAAGAAACATTCTTCTTTTGTTTCCCCATCAGCAAACATTATTGTGAGCCAAGGAGGATCTCACATTCCTCATCCTTCCACCATAGCATCCATACCAACCTATACCACTCCTCAAGTTACAACAACCATGATGCAACAGGTTAGTCATGTGACTCCTTTCGCTATTCCAACTAGCATTCCTAGTTCTTTTATGGCATCGAATACTCCTTCCACCTTCACCCCTGTAGGTGTCCCTTTCACTTCCCCTAACATTACATACACTCCATCACCATTTTCCCTTACACCTCATACCACTTACACCGATCCCATCATTACACAACTCTTTAATATCATTTCATCCATGCAACAAAAAATCTCCACCATTAACCAATGTCAAAATGCTCCACCCACATATCATGTCCGTAGTAGCCGATTATCCCTAGAGATCTTACACACACAGATGCCACAAGGAATTGAAATGCCTAGGTTTGAGAAGTACAGAGGTAAAAGAGACCCTACTAATCATGTCAATGCTTATACAACCTTGTGTAGTGATTTTGTCCTTGATGACAAACTATTAGCAAAACTTTTTCCTAGGACCTTGAAGGACACTGCATTAGAGTGGTTTTCAAACTTACCCAATCATTCAATCTGATCCTTTAATGAACTTGTGGATGCATTTATAAGTCATTTCCAAGTCCATATGACTCCCAAAAAGATAATGGATGATTTAATGTGATGTAAAAAAAATGCAGATGAAAAAGTAACTAATTTCATTTCACGTTATCCATCATTGTATGCTCAAATTGATGTCAAGATTCCTGATTCACATCTACAAAAGATGTTTATTGAAAACTTGCATACTCACCTTCAAGATAAGTTAACTATGATGAAATTTCCTTCATTCATGCATTTATTCACAACCCTTTGTGACTATCACAACTTTGTTTCTAGTCATGATTCAAATTCCACTTCCAACCAAGCTAATAATTTTGAGCAAAGCAACCACAACAATGCACAAAACTTTAGAAAACCAAATAGAGGCTTCTTATAGTTCAATCCGCCTTCTCCGCAACCAACCCAACTTGTTCCAATTCTAGTGGCCTCTCTTAAAGTAGTCGTGCCCTTTACCTATGGGGGCTCGAAGAGACAATTTACACCCTTACCCGATACTCTCCATAACACAATGAATCAACTGCTCCATCAACATATGATCACCTTGCCTATAGTTAAACCTCTTGATACCACCAAGCCTTTACCACCCACCTTTAAACTGAATGCTTATTGTCATTTCCATCGCCAAAATGGACATGACATTGAACAATGTAAGTGTCTCAAACACTTTTATCAAGAGCTCATTGATTTAGGTCATTTTTCCATTGTGGGTGTCAATGATCAAAGAAATAAGTATGTTGCACCCCCTAACCATAATTTACAAATCTTTACCAACCCCATGCCTAAACACAATGTTTCATTTTTCATGGATAGTGAACCTTCAAACACTCATGTGATGAACATTAATACAAATAATGAACCTGATATTACTCCAAATGTTACCCAAGTTAATCCTATGGATCAACTTGTGGGTACAATAGATGTTATCCCTCATAAGAGCCCAACCAATAAATCTCTTGATAGTACTTTTTCTTCTCATGATATACTTAAAAATATTCCCAATGGTCCTCTTTACATAGCCAGTCACATCTATGATAAGCCCACCAATGGGATATTAATAGATCTCACCTGTGGCGAGAATGTGATCATGGAAGAATTTTTAGTCTTACATGAACTTTATCAAGATGATTATAATAAACCAACCACATGGATTAAAACACATATTGGTTTTGCGTTCCCTACGATCGGATCAATCGTACTGCCATTATAAATAGGACCCAAGACTTTGGATGTAATATTTTCTATTATTCCACAATTAGATCAATTTCATCTATGGCTAGGCCATCCTTGGCTTCACTCGATGAAAGTGGTCTCTTAAGTTGTTCACAAATGTTTGAAGTTTCCAAATGACATTGAGATATTTACCGTACACCATAGTAGCTTTAATCCCTTGTTCTCTAAAGGTGATTTTTCCTTAGACACCTTTTGTCTTGGACCTATGGAACCCATCACCCCTCGAAAAGGCTTCTTTTTCATTGCCTACCAAAAGTTCAAAGCCAAACGAATAGCCGAATTGTCTCTTCATCATATGTCCCCGTCAACTTCTATTTCTTCTATCCTAGACAAGACCATGCTCTAGCCTAAGTTTGAAATTGAACAACCAATACAACCTCATGAGCAACCAACCATAGAGACTTCCCCTTCCTCGTATAAATGTCCAAGAGAAAATGAAACCAATCCCGTCATGCCTCCTCGCATTAAAAAAGTGTAGAAAGCTAAATAGAAAGTGATTGACACATATTCTTTGGTTACTTCCATTCTTTCCCCTCAAGAAAAAAAGTAACCTATGATGGATCAACCCACTCTTACACCTCAACAACTTCAAAATAAAATTAAAAGAAACCACGGTGCCAAAGAGCTTAGACATTGACATCATCTTCTTGCTCGTCAAATGCAAAATGAAAACAACATAGACAATCAACCTTCGCCCTTGAAAAAAGCAATAGATGATCACCCTCCTCCTCCTAACCCACCACAAGATAGTACAGTCCTACCCTCACAACATAATGATTTGATCCAACAACCATAGCTCCTGATACATCCTTCCTTGGAAATTACTCTCTGTCCTCCTGTCATAATCAATCTTAATGATGATGATAAGGAGGAGATCACAAGAATAGATGAAGAAGTGCATAATTATCTAAACTCTTTATTTTCATCTACCATGAGCTTAAATGAGAAATCTTCTACACCAAGTGAAGAAATTGGTACATCTCCTAGTTCGACACTTGAAACTCTTCCTTTGGATAGTCAACCACCCTTTCAATACATTAAACATGATTGGGAGGTAGATGACTTGTTAGATGGTTGAATTTTACTCACCTTGCTACCATTTTTGCATTTTAGTTTTAGTGCGATTTTATGTGCGTATCATGTTCCCCCATAATGTGTGTTTGATTTTCTCTCTCTCTTTGTACACTTCCTCTATTTGTACCTCTATTCTTCTATATGTCATACTTTATCTTTTCCTTTTCGCTTTTGTTTTGTGTTTTCCTTTTGGGGATGATGCAAGTTGTGAGACGCCCTAAGTGTCTTCCATGTTGACCCAAAAGTTCCTTTATCTTTTCTTTGTTTTGTGCTCTCCTATTGGGGATGACACAAAGTGTTGAGACGCCCTATGTCTCTTCCATGTTGACCCAATCAATCCATTTTCATTTTTATCCTTTTTCTTTTTCTTTTGTTTTCCTTTTGCGGATGATGCAAGGCATTGAGACTAAAACGTCTCCTTCATGTTGACCCAAAATATTTCCCTTTTCTTTTTCCTTTTCCTTTTCTTTTCACTTGTGATTTCCTTTTGGGGATGATGCAAAGCATTAAGACCACAATGTCTCTTCCATGTTGACCCAAAACGGACTTTTTTTTTCATTTGTTTTCACTCTCTTTGTGTCATTCTTCTAGTTCTATGTGCTTTGGGGAATGATGACACTTCTGAGATCTTTAATAAAAATACTACAGCAAGGAACATACTGACCCCAAATCCATAGATCCCTTATGTGTTTGGTGTGTTCCTTTCTGAGGGGCAACCCTCCTTTTCTTTTGTTTTCTTTTTTGTTTACATGAAGCAACCCTACTTGGAAACATATGACTTGGCATAGGGGCTTTCCAATTTGGCTCTCATGTCTTTTTTTTCTTTTTGCATTTTCTTTCCTTCACTACTTTAAAGTAATTTCTCACATAATGACATGTAGACATTTCTTTAAAGTGGGGGGAATTCATTAGCATCATTTCACTTTCATTCTCTTGTTCCTAGTGTAGCCTTATCACTTCATATGATGCGTTTGTCACTTCGTGGATGACATTGGGTGTGATTTCCTTCATAAGTGTGATCTATCTAAGCATATTATATTCCTCTTGGTGGCCTGATGCGACACACTGCATCCCCGAAGTTGTGAATCCTTTATTCTTAGATTGGTCCTCTCTTGGAGACATTAGACACAATGTTCTCTAAATTATAGACCTTACATGAACTTGACAAGACTCCTTTGAACATCTTTTACATTTTACATATTTTCATTTTGCATCCTTGCCAACTTGCATAACGCAACTTGCATGCCTATGGTACCTTTGCATTTCTTCATGAGTTCTAAGCATACAAATATTTTCTTGTCTCATGAAGCATGAACCAACATTTTTGTCCTACGTTGTGGCACCTTGTTAAAGTTATCAAGAGGTAAAATATTAGCATGGTTGAGCGGGAAGCCCTTTCGAGGAACGACTTACCCCATAGCCACCTATGTGTTTGTGAGTACATACCAACTAGTGTATGTTTCTCACCTTTTGGGTCTTCTCACCTAGTGGACTGCCATAAGTTTCATTGCCCCAGAGTGAGTATACATCCTATTTTTCTCACAAACAACCTAGATCTAATCCACAACTAGTTGGACAAACAATCGAAGCTTTATTTAATTCTTCCCTCTCTTCTTCTCTTTCACATGTGTGTTCCTTTGTTCTTATGTTTAGTTTTCCATGGGATCTTCATCCTGGGGGCTTGATCATCCCTCTTGATCATTGTTATTCCATCTTGCTAGCATAAGTGCATTTGGATCCCTCTCAATATGCATGGCTACTTTAGTGTGACTTTCACGCAAGTTCATCCTCTCACTAAAGTGGGGGCTAAATGTACCATAGAAAAATGGATGACATTTTCATGGTTATTTAGGTCTTTTTCCTATGATTCTTGGTCTATTTTGCTTTGATTTAATGTTGTAAAGTGACTTATGCATTCACATTAGGTCCTAAATATTCAAATCATGGTGTCTTGTGAAGGTGTTGTAACACATTTCTACACCTTTCTAGAATATTTTAATTACAATTCACCTAAAAATCACCTTTTCATCACTTATCAAGTCCTATTCTAAAGTGTTGTAAAGTCTTGTAATAATATTTCACATTTTTCTAGGCTTAATTTCACTATTTACACCTTTCTTATGCTTTATTTGACCCCTTTATGCACTCATAAGGCTTAATTAAGTGTATTTTTGAATGTAATATTGACAAACAACATTAAATGTGACTTAATTCTCAACACCTACTTACAAGCCCAAGGTGGGACCCATTCACCATGGGTGGCGAACGAGTCCCTCTTGGCTCCAAATTCAAAATAATTCAAATTTTCTTTTGATTTTTTATTTAAAAATACCTTATGTCGGCCTGTGAGGAGGTATCATTGGGTAATTAGGGCACAAGTGTGCATAAATAAGTATTTTTCCATTCATTTTACACCTAATTCATTCAAGCATTCAAGCATTCACTAATTCAACATCAATTAGCATTTGAGCACTTTGCATCATTCAATCAAGCATCAATCGAGCATTCTAATTGGATAAGCCATTGACATATTTTCATATTTCTTCATAGAGGTTGTGGTGAGTTTAGGAAATTTTCATGTTGTTATTCATCATTTCCTTGCTTATTCCATTTCATTTCTTCATTAAGGGTTTGATTACCAAAGTAGGATTTGACCAAGGTAAATCCCTATAACCTAACCCTTAACCATTTTTCCCCTTCTACATGTGTGTTTGTAGACTTTTGTATGCAGATTTATAAAGCAATTAGGTGTTGAAAGGTGGTCAAGAAGTCAAAAAATTGTTTCAAGTCAACTAAACCCTATTTCAAGCTTGGAGACAACCTACAGAATGTTTTCTACAAATTTGACTTCATCAACCCAACAAGAAGACTAGTGCAGATATGGAGCTATAGAATTGACCTTTGATTTCATAGAATTTTGGGAGAGAACTGATTTTTCGTTAGTGGAAAATGAGTCCTACCTTAAGGCTGAAAAAGTAGATTCTATCAGATTCCAGTTCCCAACAGCCGGAATCTAGTTTTCAGGAGTTTTTTCCAGTAGCAGGACTGATTCGCCATCAGTGGTGAATGAGTCCGACTGGTGATTTTGACTAATTTATTCTAACATTCAGATCATTCCAGATTCAACATTCATTTCCCAGGTGCACTCTGTTCAGCCTTCTTTCAATTCTATTTTGTATTTGTTCATGTTTTAATTCATTCTTGCATATCACATTGTGTTTTCAAACATTGCATATTTCATAGGTTTTGCATCAATAGTCAATCAATTTCATTAGTTTGTTGCATTTAAAACTTTACATTTAGTCTTAATTACATCATACAATCCTCTATTTGAGTGAACCACTTCAATTTTGTAGGTTATTCTATCTCTCTCATTTTAGGTGGAAGATCCTAAGAGTGCAAGAGTAGTCTATAGAATCCAACCAAAAAATGGTTGGTTCAGATGTAGGGTGAATTTTTGTCAAAGGAAGAGATAGAGGAGGGAGGGATAGGTAAATATGGATAATTGAGATAGATAGGAGAGAGAGAGAGAGGTAGGTAGAGAGAGGGCGATGTGAGATAGAAAGAGGGAGAGGGAGAGAGGAGAGATAGAAAGAGGGGGAGGGAGGGAGAGGGAAGGAGGATAGAGGGAAGAAGATGGAGAGGGGTGGAGAGAAATAGGAGGGGTAGATATGAAAGGAGATAGAGGGATGGAGAGATAGGTGGACAGAGGAGGATGGGAAGAGGGGAATGGAAGGGGAGAGGATAGAAAGAGAATCAGAGAAAGGAGAGAGAAGGAGATAGGGCGATGTGGAGATGCATGATGGAGAGATAAGCAGAGAGGGAGGAGGAAGAGAGAGGCAAGACAGAGAACCAGAGAGGAAGGAGAGAGGATAATGGGAGACAAAGAGAGGAGAGGAAAGAGAGAGAGAGGAGAGAGAAGAGGGAGAGAGGGAGGAGGACAGGGTAGGACAGGGTGGTGGGTGAGGTGCATGGGAGAGACATGGCTGCATGAGACAGGATAAATGTGAGGGAGGCAAAAGATACAGAGAGGCAGAGATGGACATGTAGAGACGTAGTTCTTAGGCTCAAGGGAGAGAGTGTTAGATAAAGGGATGGAGATAGTGAGAGAGAGAGAGGTCTAGAGAATAAGAGATTAAAATGAGTGAATAGAGAGAAGAAAAATAAATTTAAGCCTCTAGATTACTAAAATTTGACCTCCTGATTATTAAAATTTGACATGTTGATTACTGAAATTTGACTAAGTCTGAAAATTTTTAAAATATTCCAAAAACTAGAATTTTCATTATAAATGTTAGAGATCTGAAACCACTCTCAAACATCCTAAAACTATATACATGAAATATAACTTAAAGTATAAGAAATTAAATGTCCATATGTAAATCTATATTTCATGTACATATCGTTTCCCTGGTAGAGAAAGAGAAAATGAAAGTCTAGAAAATGCATTCCAAATGTCATAAATGACATTTGGCGAGTGCCAAATTTGGTGCTAGCCAGATGAAGCAACCCATTTGTTGAGCACAAAATTTTGTGCTAGCTAAATGAAGTAGCCCATTTAGCAAGCACCAAATTTGGCACTCGCCAAATGGGTTGCATTAGGAAATACCAACCCAATGGGGTTGGATTTTGCATTGAGCGTCTGACCCAAAGGTTTGGACAACCATTTCATGCAAAAGACATGATTTTTTGAAAGGGCAACAAAATTTCACACATTTTTGGTCATGCTCACTGTCACATTTGCATGTCTTTCAATGCAATTTTTTAAAAAAAATGTGATCTGACATTAACCTCTCTCTTAGCTATCTAAATATATAATTCTTTTTTCATTTTGATTTAGTTAAGGTTTTGATCCATAACTTCTCTTGTGAATGCCTCCCTTTTTGGTCAAAAACCGACATATGCTAGTTTTAGGATAGACTTTTACTCGTTCACCAGAACATGAAACAAATTACATTTTTTAAAATTAGACTCCATTCTACACATGATGAAAAAATAAATAAATCAATTTTCGATTAGTAAATTCAAAAAATTTAGGTGGGAGCACACTCAAAATTTAGCTTTTCAAGATGTGTCCACTTTAAAAATTCATAAAATATTATATTCATTAAAATAATTATCCAAAAGAACGAGGATAAACTACATGGTGTTAGCGAATTTATCACCTTTCGAATTTTTGAAATTCTAAAAAAAAACTAATCAAAAAAGGGAGAGCGCTTAGATGTTATGCTAATTTTTTTATAAAACCAGGACCTATTTTGGCCCCCCCTTTTTGAGATCCTCAATCTTCATTAATTTTAAAAAGAATTAGTAGCTTAGAAACTAGACTTGGAGCACTTCGACTCTTGTTCTTGCTGCATATTGAAATTTTGAGCGTCCCTATCTTCATTTTCTTGTTCAAATCATATTTTGTTGATTTTAAAAAAAAAGTGGTATCTTAAGAGCCAAAATTGTGTCACAGATCCATGCACTTACCCTATATTCAATTCTTTTGCTTGTAATTTGTTTACAGTTATAATAAGAGCTTTTTAACTTTGTGGATTTTTGACAATCTTTCTTCAGTGACAATTAGGGAGTGTATTTCGATCCACATTGGCCAAGCCGGTATTCAGGTCGATAATGCCTACTGGAAGCTTTGCTAAGGAAGGCCTGATTTACCAATTGGAAGACTTTGTATCTTACATTGGCAGCAGTTTTTTGGCAGAACCATTTCTTCTCTCCTATTGAAGGCATTTGAGGGAAGTCTAAAGGCAGTAGAGAGACATCCAATTTTGTTGAAAGCCTCCATTCATTCTCAAACTTCCATTAATTTGTAGTTTTTTTAGAGATTATAGGCACAACGATTGGATTTGCAATACAGAGGCTATGGTTTATGGGGAAACATTTAATCAAAATTTATATTTTATAAAAAAAATTCCAAATATCTATTTAGGGCTTCTGCAACCGAAGTGGAAGGGGGCCCCCAATATCTTGAAGTTGTGTTTTTGGGAAACATTAATCCCACAATGGTAGCATGGGTACTTTTTATGCTAGCATTGAAATTTTTTTACAGTTCCTTTTATTGTTGTGATAAAATATCACAAGAGGTTATTTTTCTTGTGTGCTCAGTGGAGTTTCTTGGTGTCAACATGAGGATCAAGCAATGCACTACATCATTTTTTGCACAAAATCAAGTTTAATCTTTTTTGAAAGTCTGAAAGCACTATCTTTGATGTTTTTTGAAGAATTTAGTCATAATGGTTTCTTTGGAGAAATAGAATTTTATGCAATGGAGTGATGTTTTACTCACCCATCTTAGTGAGGAGAATTTGTTTCCATATTTGTATAATGAACTTCCTATTCCAGACAAACATAATAGGTACACAATTTGGAAAGGATTTAGGGCTAGAGTTTATGGAGTTTTTTTTTAGCATATCAATGATGAGGACCTTTTGGATTCACTTTGTCATTTTGAGAGCCCTTATGCTCTTTGGACTTACATTTGAGAATCATATGGAGATCATCCTAATACTCTGCCATCTCTCGATGACCCTCCTTGCAATAGAAGTGTGTTTCCTTGTTCTTCAGAGAAGATAAACCATGCTTGTGATCCTTTGGAGGTCGTTGAAACTTTAGATGAGGTTGTGGTTGCTTCAAAGGTTCCTGATTCTTTGTTAGAGATAGTTGATCCACCTTCATTGAGTACTTCATCATTCATAAGCAACAATATTATCATTGTCTTCCTAATTGGGATTCCTATTTTCTAGACGTTGGTTCCTTGTTTGTGGAGTCTCACATCTCAGATTTGGAGGAAAGATTTGAGGGGTTATCTCTCCTCTTTGATGATAGTTATTGCACAACTTTTTTCAAACCATCTCTGTCTTTGGATATTGTTCAACATCAATTTCCAGTGGTACCTTGTTTGTCACCTCCTATTGTGATTGGGCATGTTCTCGATTGGTTCATGGCATCATCTTCTAGGGTCTTGGAGACACATGAGCATATTTAAGAGACACCATCATACATTTCCATGCTTTCTTCTTTCAATTCCTATCCATAATTGGAAGCATACCTACATTTGTACTTGGTTTTTTTTCTTCCAAAAGGGAGACAAGTTGTTTGTCGAAATTAGATCATGTTTTGTTTTCAAGTACTTACTATTTTTGTAGGTGAGTACACATTATGGAGGGGCTACATAGTCTATCTCTTTCCCTCTTATGGGGCGGTCATTGATTGTATATAAATGATGCATGTAGTCCTTGGGAGGTGTGATTGAGTCCTCCATCCATGCATCATTTTTTGTTTTCTTTTCTCTCTTTTGTAGAGGGGTTTTTTCCACTGAGTTTTTCTCCTTTCTGGGTTAGCCAGAACAGACATAGTGAACTCTCTTTTGTTAACTTTGTGTAGTCCCAGGGACCCATGTGCATCATTTTTCATCAAATGCCTAGTTTTGCTTAGGGAGAGATTGTTGGGCCAATAAATTTTAAAGCAAACTAATTAATTTTAATATTTTAATTGAGTTATTTAGGTGTTTGTTTTGGGTTTCCTTCACATGATTTTCTTTTGCTAAAAGTATTTTATGCTGGCAAGTATTTTCACTCATAAGTTTGTGGCTTTACTTCCCTCATATTTGTGGGGTGTTTTATTACAGATGAACATACAGAGTGGATGGCACCTTCCTCTGTTGGTTTTTGTTTGTAGATGCATTTTTATTTGGTCTGGTTTGGCTTCCTTTTAAAAATGAAAGTACACTGTTCAAAGGTATTCAGAACTTCATTTTGAAGAGGTATATTGCTCCTAAAGTGTAAAAAGCCTTCAAAATGGTGGTTTCCAAATATTCTTGAAAAAGGGACCTTGAGCTGAGTTCCCCTTTTTATTCTTTTGGAAATTTTGGTAAAATCAAAAAAGGACACAATTCAGGATTCTTTTCATTCTGAGTACTTTGTTTGGTTTTAAATTTTCAACCTTCAAGTAAAGGTCCACCTCTGAATGAAGGTCCTTTTTGACATACATTCAAACAAAGGTATTTTTAATCAAAGAAAAATGTTCGAGGTGTTTTAAGTTTTTACTTCGATCGAAGATTAGAAATTTTATGTCCCAAGTTTTGGATACATTATTGTAGGATGACCCTACACTAAAATTATGCTAATTTGGCTCGTTAAATGCAACATGTTGAGAAGTGGATTCATCCAAATCAATTTTTTCTAGCAATTTAATAGAGTAATGTTTTGGGAAGTAGATGCAACCTAGTAAGTATGCCCAAGCTCTATATCCAACAACTTCATGTCCCCTTGTAGCCATGTTACTTGTGTGAAAATATTCCCAAGTTGAAATGAACAAACACCAAGTCCTCTACTTTTTTAATGCACATAATTATACTTTATTGAGTAGGCGAAAGAATATGTCAGTTGAATAAGTCAGATAATACTCATTTTATGAATTATAGAAAGCATGCCATCCTACCATCTACATTAAGCTTCTTATATTTTTAATTCACTACCAAAGAGGGTTTGAAGTTGCTCCTAAATTAGTTGATGCCCTACAAGATGAGGGTAGATAAAGGAAGAAGATCTGATCCTAAGCATTTCATCCATGATGCTAGGATAAAATATAAGCTTCCTACATTCTTGCATGATCATGACCCAACTAAGGACCTAACCAAAAATTTATCCTTACAACTAGAGGCTAAAGAGAGAAGAGAGAAGTGACTGAAGATAAAAATTGCAGAAGAGACAAGAAAGGTGGATCCTTCTTACAAAGGTGCATATATAAAGATTAAAGACTCATTCCTTAGAATTATGACCATACTAGATAATGAAGCTAATTTATTGGCTAATGCACCATTGACTCTACCTCAGGTAGATAAACCTAGTCCCTCTTCTCAAGTGGGAGAGAAATTAAGCCCCAATAGGTCACACCATCGCACTAGACTGCTCATATTACAAAGTCTCTTGTAGACTATCCTCTAGACTTTGATGACTTTCTAGATGATTCAGACATGAGGCTAGTGATACATCCCCATTAAGGGTCATGGTTGAGAGACCCTACAATGATAGAATGTTGATAAATTTTGAAACTTGTGGGAAATTGGTCGATGATTTCACAACCCTAGCATGTATTGAGTTTATGTCAAATGGTCAATTTATCTCCACCAAGGAATTCAAAGACTTCCTCCTAAAGAATAAGGGACAATATTTTAGGAAGAGATTGGAGGAAAAAAAATAGGAACCATAAAAGATAATAAAGATGACACTATATCAAAAATATGAGATGAGATCAATGTTGACTTAGAAAATATGACGAGCCAGGAAAAGGTAGGGAAATTGTTAGAAAAAGTGGGTGCTTGTTGTTACAAGGATGTGATATATCATTTTCAATTTCATTGGATACCTTCAAGAGACAAGAAGAATATAGTTCTCTAGATTTTCATATAAAGAGCAAGAAGATGTGCTATATTTTAGGTTAGGTTTCAATCCAAGGCATGAGACCTTGGTAATTTGGTCTATTTTACCTAAGACCAACAAACCCTGAGTAATAAATTATACAAATGAATTGACTAACAACATGATTATTAGAATATTGGGGAACACCAGTGCCCTTCAGGTAGTAATATTAATTATGAACACTGCCATGTTCACTAAAGCATCTATAAGAAAAGTGGTAGCAGACCTTGCAAAGGTAAACGCTTTAAATATAAATCTTCAAGGAAAAGTTAATGTTGTCACAGGATTGCTTCCAACACCTCAACTTCTGGTATGGGATAAAGAGGATCAAGAGAAGAAAACCCTTCTTGTGGATGTGAATAGGTTGGAGAAGGATCCTTTTCAGAGTAGGGAAGCAAAGAAAAAGTAAAGGGTGGAAAGAAAAGATTTTTTTTTTGAGGATGTTGATAACCTATTTGGTCATAAGATCTATCATGCATTTTAGGCCACTTGGGAAACACTTTGAATTGATACAATATGACTGTTGTTTCTCATGCTATCCATGTAGAAATAAAGGCTTGGGTCCAAAACATTTGGTGCCTAAGGAAATAATTGATTCTAAAGATGATTGAGAGAAATTTTTGATATTAATCCTTTGATTGAATTATTTGTTTCTTTGGAAAAAATAGATCATATTAAAGATAGTAGTATTATGCATGAGAGTTATAAACTTTCTATGGAGAAATCCTCAGAGTTTTTAAGGATCTTGAGAATGGAATTATGCTTAAGATTTTGTTTGATGATGGAGTGGTAAAGGATTATATAATGTATGAAGAGTTGAATTTAGTGGTATATTGTCTCCCATCTTGAGTGTTGTTTTTGTAGAAGATAATATGGATATGGAAAAATGCAATGTTGCTAAGGATTACTTGATAAATTTAGAGATATGTCTAGTAAATTTTTCTGAAGATGCAAAGAAATGGACCAAACAGGAATATTCTTCTCATTTAAATCATTTCAAGAGAACTATAACATCTCCTTGGCCTTTAAAAAATAAATTTGTAGCATGGATTAAGATGTAAAACTAAATATCATATGGCCATCCATTTTGTCTCATCACACAAATTAGAGGAATACCTTCAACAACAACTTCTACAATTATTTTATCTTCTACCACTTTCCCTTTTATCTTTTCCAAAGTAGTTGTACTAGTTTTATTTTGGTCCTTGATACTAGCTGAAAAATGTGTAAGGAAAGCTTAACATGCAGGAAAAACTCTCATAATGTCAGACCTTAGAGAAGAATGTAGATATGTCTTTCAATTTTACAATTACAGTTCATTAAGATGCACATGAAAGGAATAACAGAATAGTGAAATAAACACATACACAATTGACAACCAGATTTATGTGGGAAAACCCTTATGGGAGAAAAACCCACCACACCAAAGAAAAATCTCTTGTATTATAGTAAATGAATTACATATAAGTTATATACTCTCCTTTCAGATAATCAATATCACAACAACAACATTTCCCTAATCAACCTCGTACAGAACAGTTTCTAATCACACTTCATTGTTTCTCACTATTACAATGCATATACAACATACAATGAATAACACTCACTAATCATTTGACCATCTAACCCTTTGAACTCATAACAATTATAGTACGTTGCAATGTATAGCAACAACCATGATTGATTCATTCTTTATACAGACAGTTCAGTTTAGTTTCCTCTATTGAGCAACTATCAAACTTCCAAGTCACCGAACAACCATCTCCAAGTCAGCATCGTCCTCCACTGTTTGACGTACACCTCAGCAGTCAACCAAGTCTGGGCTCGTTCAGTGACCATGGTATACACCGCACTATCACTAGATAGGTTGAAGGCTCCCGCGATATGGCGGTATACACCGCACTACCACTAGATAGATAGAAGACTCACGCGGTATGGCGGTATACCATGCTACCACTAGATAGGTGAGAGACTCCCATGGTATGGAAATATACACCGCACTATCACTAGACAGTTGAGAGGCTCCCATAGTATGGCAGTAACCGCGCTACTGCACCTCTCTCACAATCACCTAGCGGTATAGCTGTACAAGTATGAAAGTAACACTTATGCAATTCTAAGCTGATTGGTGAAGAAGCAGGGTTATACTAGTGAGTTTGAGACATTTTCTCAAAAATATCCCACTTGATGAAGAACTCACTAAACCCTCTAGAGAATTCAAAAACTATTGAGATTCATGGGCCCCAAGGCCCATCAAACTAACACAACAACTATACTTGTCTATGCTCACTGGTTTCGTTAATTTATCTGCAACATTTTCTAGAGTATCCACTTTTTATCAAAAACCTTTCCATCCTCCACCATGATATCTCATACAAAGTGATATTGTAGATCAATATGTTTCGTCCTGGCATGGAAAGTAGGATTTTTTGCTGGACAAATAGCACTTTGATTGTCACAATAAATTGTAATATGTTCTACATCAAACCCAATATCAGAACACAATCTGTTAGCTCTCAAAAATGCAGGAAAGATGCCTCAAGAAGCTGCCAAAACGTTTCAGGGTAACAGAAAAGGTCAAGAGAACTCATTCTTCTACTCTTCAGGTGCTGCTAAACCTAGGTGGGTGTACCTTTCTGAATGAAGCAGACTTTATGATTATCTTTCATTCAGTGATTTGTCCACAATGGTAGATGGAAGTGAACAAATGAAATCAAACTTGATAGCAATAGCAAGCTTCTAATCTAAATCCTAAACTGCTTAATTAACAGATATAAAGAAACTGAATGAGTTCAAAATGATGAAGTGCACAGACTAGTGCCATATTGGGTATGCGAAGTTAAAACGAAATCAAGATGAGCAACACTCTCTAGAGAAAACTCAAATTATCTGGCATACATTCTGTCTACAACTTGTATAAACATGCAATACTGTAACTACTAAGCTCTACTTTAATAATCCAGATGAATCTCTCTGATTACTGTGATCAAGAAAAAGGATTTAATCTTTGCTTGAAAGAACCAATTGATTAATCACACAAATACAACAAATGTGCATTGATAAACTGAACATAAACTTGTTATGTCAATTTAAACAACTAGAAAGCATCAATCTTGGAGACAACTTAGTAGTATTTTTATTTAATTCAACAGACAATTGACACCAAAAAATGTAGCAACATCAACTAATTTTCATAAATACCTCCATTATGAAATCATGCAACAATAGTCTATGATCTGATAATTTTATTCTACTGCATCTACTTGTTGTGTATCGAAATCTATATAGCTAATGCCATTGTACAATTACAAAATTCCTATCTATACACCAGCATCAAGAAAATAAATCATATTGAAATTCCATATCAGCCTTCCATAGAATTCGGGCTCCAATCAAGTTGGCTTGCAATGGTTATATGAACTCACATGTCGGCCACAGTATTTGAATTTCTATTATTCACTAGTGAAATAGTCGCCAAAACATATTGCAGCTATGCCGAAGGAAATTCAATCATTAATCACTCTGCTTGGTGTTATTCACCTTCACCATGACATATCAGAGTTGGGGAGATGTCATGCAGATAGCATTCGTCGTAGCATTCAGATATCGAAGAGACCTCACGTAGACCACATTGTGTTTCACCGAAAGCCCCTTATTCATCTTGTGTGTCGCTATAACCTTCAACTATCGGGGACACATCAAATAGAATTCTCCTTGTTATACCAAGAGCCCTGAGCTCACACATATTCGCCAAGGCAACATTACCTTTATACCGACATAGTCCATATGTATACTATTGGTGAGACATATCAATGTCGGGGAGACCTCTCGTAGAATGCTTTGAGTCATACCAAAAGTCTTCATCCAAACTGAGTTGCTGAAACAAGTCAATTCTCACACCGACAAAGACCCTTTTGTTTTCCATCGGTGAGACCGAAGGTCACTCGCCGAGACCACATGCCGAAAACCTTAACTCTTACCAAAATGCTCCCTTTCATTCTGTGTATCGGCAAGACATATACACTTTGCCATGACCTTTCACCGAAGCATTAAACCTTTTCTGAAATGTTCATCCATCCTATTAGTCGGCAAGACAAGGGAGTATCACCATGATAATACAATGAAGGAAAAGCTCTCAAAGATGAGTACCTTTTGTGGCTATTCCGGAAGACATTGAAATCAATTATACCTCATCTCGATGGTATAACTCTTGTCGAAGTGAATCCTCCACTATTGCCGAAACAAAGAAAGAGTCTTGCTGAAAGCTACCAGTAGATGAAATCCAATCGCTGTGACATAGAAAATGTCTTGCTGATAGGCAATACAAACATTTGCTAACAAAAAATGCAACATGGGTCGGGGAGACCTTGACCATCTCACACCAATAGGAACCAGAATGTGAAAAATGAAAACCCGATGGATCCAATGGGGCTATATGGAAAAAAAATGGCTGAAATATGCACACGGTAGGACCAATCTAGAAATTTATGAGTAAAATAAATACTTAAAATCATCAGATTTTTATAGTCCCAACAGTGGCTCCTACTAGGGATGAATGATAGTGAGATCATAGCAAGGATCTAGATCTTTGGGTGAGCAGACCAGACCAAACACAAAATGATGAACCAGTGAGGAAAAATGGAATGAATGGCAATGGAAAATGAGTGCAAAATGAAAATGAAATGGATGCAAAATGAAGGTGAACCACAACCCTAAACTACTGTGCATGGAAAATAATTTTAAAGAGGACAAGCAAGAGTTGTCCATGCACTAGCAACCCTTAATCCTCTGTGTTTTAACTTCACCTGTTCTGAGCTGTTACAATCTGAAACTCAAATCATACTTTCCCCTGTCAAATACCTGGTTTTGTCTCGAGTTCATTAGATCCTTCTTGAAGATACTCATGCAATCCTTCCTGTCACTATTATTGCAATTTCTTAGAGAATCATCAAGCTTGGTTCTGTCCAAAATCCCTACACCATCCTACAGTTCCAATTCTTCATCATCATGGGACAGACCCTTGTTATTTTCAACATTCAAAATGCATGCATATTCAATACAACATTTTATATCATCTCTCTCACTATTATGAATTGTGAAACATTCTCCCAGCTATATTGAAAATTCACCATCAAAGTACTTCTCTTGCGAATCAAAAATTTATGTCATATCAACTTTGTCTAGAACAAACAAATCTGAAACCTTTTGCACTTCCTTGACACTACCATTTGGATACAACGTTGGATTATGACTCATATCTCCAATATCAAGCATATATCAACCAATCAAATCCAGACCTCTATCATCCTTGGTATGCAAACAAATTTCTTCTTCACATGAGTTAGAAATTTCAAAATAACATACCTCTTCTCGAATGGACATAGATTTCTGATCATTAATTCAAAAAATGTACTGGGAGTCATAAGAATCATCATACAAAGATCTTTCACTATCAAGGCAAACGTAAGCTAGACAAAGAATCTCAGGATCACCTTCATGTGTATATCTCTTCTATTCAAGTGTTAGCAAATCTTAAATTTGCTCACTGCTAAGTGAACATGCTTCTACATTTTCATTGCTATAGTTATATTCTTCACTTTTGTCATCATCAGAAAAAGGTCCAAGATCATCAAAGAATGAAAAATTAGAAACATCACCAGCGAAGTCACTTATTCCATCATCTAGCTTGTCTGAAATTATTTCCTCTTTACCATAAAGTAGATCTGGAAATACCTAGAATTCATTCCTAGGCATACCTTGGCAAAACATCATTTCTTCTTCATCAAATGAGTCTTCATGACTTTAAACTGTAATAGGAGGTATTATATACTCATTATCAAATGAACTCACATTGTCCATTGCTTCTTTCTCTCGATCACCACAAGAACCTTCAACTGGATCAGTATTGATTAACTTTGGTTGGGCTGATTCTATCTTGAAGTTGCCAAGATTCACATCATAAAAATAATTGATTTGATCTTGGGGTACATAGTCAACAACTTGGCTCATTCTTGGCTCCCTATACAACCTGACTTCCTGACCATTCATTGGAATAATTGCATAAGATAAATCAGACTAGATATTTCTCCCAACTGCTGCTATCCATTGCCTTGATAAAAGCATCCCAAACTGAGGAGGAGTATCAATCACTGTTATATCTATATTATATGCCATCTATGGATAAGTAGCCATCTTGACTTCAACATTTATCATAATACCTATGATAGGAACATGTTATCCATTGCATAACATTTCCCTTCATATGTATCAACCCACATGCCAAGCTACTTCATAACTCCTACCGGCATGATGTTTATAGTTGCACCATATTTTATCATGCAATTCCTCAACAATTTGTTATTTATAAGAAATGTAGTGGAAAAAGGATCAATATGTGGGGGAGTTGTTAATACATCACTCAAACAGACTTCTGGGATATTTACTTTCTCCTGCCTATTGATAGCTACTTTATTTTCAGAATTCATTATCAATTGAATAGCATAGTCTCTGTATTCTTTAATTTTTATCATCTCAAGTAGTGGAATAGACATTTTTACTTGGGATAATGTTTGAGTGAAGTCAAAAGAAGAGCCCTCCACCTTAACAATTTTCTTCTACTCTAATGCTTCTCCTTTGTTTTCTTCCTTCTCTCCTTTACTAGGCTAGTCAGGCCTTTGTATCTCTTTGTGTAATTCCTTTACTTCTTCCTTTTGGACAGGCATCTGTTCATTTTTATCATGCTGTTTGTTGTTTGGATTCTTCACAATTCCTTGTGTTGCCTTCTAGTCCTTCATGAGGATTCCCCTGGGGACACCTTCATTCTCATTTACTATTCTATTTCTCAACCAATATTTACTCTTTGCTTCCTCAACTGCAGCAACAGTTAATCTCTCTATCTCCTCTTTGGTGAGTCTCCTCATACTATAGTGAGTAGGCATTTCATCAGAATGTGGTTCTATATAATCCTCTTCAGAATCAAAAAAGACCTGTTGTTTAGCCATATGGACATTGTATTTCTGATTTGAAACATTGCACTTATATTCTTCATCCTTTGAAGATGAGTACCCTTCCTTAACATGGTGAAAGGTATTTGAAGTTAAATATACTGTGTGATCTCCACCACTTCCTATCAGCATTCCTTCTTCTTGCATCCTCTGGGCAACAACACAATAGTCTTGGGAATGTGGCTTATCACAAGCTTCACAGAAATAATTGTTACTCACCATATAGATTCCCCTCTTTGTCAATGGATCAGGAGTCTCCTTGTTTCCAAGCCTAGTTGTTATAGGTTTTTCATCCTTCCAGTCTGTATTATAAGGCATGTCATGCAACCTCATCCTTTCATTCTTGTATGTGTTCTCCTGCTTATACTGATAATTGTTGTTTTGCTGAGGAGGCCTAGAGTTATCTCGTTTACTGATTATCCCAACAGCCTTTCTGTTATTTTCAATTGTTAGTGCTATCTTCTGAGCTTCAGCCAAATCTCTTGGGAATCTATTTCTCAGTTGATACCCTATTTTAGGATCAAATGCATTAAAATAAACACTCAAAGCTACATAATCTAGTAACCTTGATCTAGGAGGTACTTTAGTCTGCAACTTGTTGAATCTTGGTTGAAATCATAAATTGAGTCATTCTTATTTTTTTGAATTCGCATCAGTTCATGAAGAGCTGCATCTGGTGTATTTAGATTCCCATATTGTTCTAGGAATCGATCTTGGAGTACTTGAAGAGAATTGATTAAGAGTGCAGGAAAACTGTTAAACCAATCCCTAGCATCTTCAATAAGTGACATCATAAATAGCTTCATGTGTATATCTTCATATGGCACATCTATGTCTTGGATAAAAACGTTCAAACTCCTTATATGCTCTTCACAATTAATTATTTACTTGGAAAAAAATTAGCAAAAAAATATGCATCACATCGGGACATGAGTCCTCTACTTGTATCTAAAATTTTATAAAAAAATAGTATCACTTTATTGTGGTTAGGGTGGTCAGAAAGACACCTACTTTTTTTTCCCTGAAATTTAAGTACTACTGCATTGAAATCTCAAATTTTCACCAAATAGTTTTATTTTTTTTAATAAACCTAGTAGTTTAGAAACTACATTCAATTTTCTATAGATTCTATTCTTACATATTTTTGAAATAATATAGATAACTTATTCAAATTATTATGTCAAGTTGCCTAACTCTAATTTTTCTGAATTTTTCACCACTTAAGGGCCTATTTTTTCCATGATGATCCTGCACATACTCGAATCTTGTAAATGATTGTGTTGAGGTGTATATGGATTATTTTACTATCCATGGTAATACTTATGAAGAGGATAAAATGAATTTAGAAAAAGTAATTAGGCGTTGTATAGACACTAATTTATCACTAAGTGATGAAAAGTGCCATATGCTTATGACAAGGGGATAGTACTTGGTCATTATATTTCTGCTAAGGGAATCAAG
The DNA here is from genome assembly GCA_007258455.2 of Sequoia sempervirens. Taxonomy (NCBI): domain Eukaryota; kingdom Viridiplantae; phylum Streptophyta; class Pinopsida; order Cupressales; family Cupressaceae; genus Sequoia; species Sequoia sempervirens. The sequence continues at coordinate 21,702 of VDFB02340946.1, forward strand.
TCAATCCCAAGAAGATATAGATTATTCCAAACTTTCCTACACCCACTAGCCAAAAGGATGTGTGTAGTTTTCTAGGCCATGCAGGGTACTATAAGAGCTTTATCCAAAACTTTAGTAAGATTGCCTCCCCCCTATTTTCTTTGCTAGCAAATGATGTTGCTTTCCCTTGGACACTAGAATGTCAAGATGCCTTCGAGGATATTAAAACTAAACTTGTAATGACACCAGTACTTCAAGGTCCAAATTGGGAATTACATTTTCATATCCACACTAATGCCTCAAATTCCTCTATAGGAGTTGTCCTCGGACAAAAAGAAAACCTTTTCTTCTCTATCTACTACATCAACAAGAAATTCGCACGAGTTGAGGTAAATTATACAGTAACTGAAAAGGATTTTTTAGCTGTTGTTTATGTAATTAATAAATTTCATCATTATATTACTTTATATAAGGTGTTTGTTCACATAGATCATTCAACATTTCAATTCTTAATGAATAAACCTATTGTAACTGGTAGTTATTAGATGGTTATTGTTGCTTCAAGAATTTGACATTACTATAATTGATAAGTATAGTCGTGAGAATGTGATTGCATACTTTTTTTCCAAGTTACAACAATCTGGATATGAGCCAACCCTAGTAGATGACGCTTTCCTAGATGAGCATCTCTTTGCTATATCAACAAAAAGTCCTTGGTTCACAGACATTACAAATTACCTAGTCACATGCAAGTTCCCACCACACTTCTATCCAAGAGAACGTTGAAACTTGGTTGGAATGAGTGGAAAATACACATGGATTAATGGATTACTCATTCGTACTTGCATTGACAATATCATGCGGCGATGTGTACCTAAAGACAATTTCTTCGATATACTTTGTGCATGCCACACAGAGCCATGTGAAGCAAACTTCCCTGCTTAGAGGACCACTCATAAGATTCTCACTGTAGGTTACTATTGGCCTACAATCCATAAGGATTGTAAGCGATATGTTCATCACTGTGATAAAAGCCAGTGTATGGGTTACCCCACATGCTCAGATGAAATTTCCTTGCATCCTTAGTTGTCCATTGAGCTTTTGTTTTGTGTTTTCCTTTTGGCGATAACGCAAGTTGTGAGATGCCCTAAGTCTCTTCCATGTTGACCCAAAAGTTCCTTTATCTTTCCTTTGTTTTGTGCTCTCCTATTGGGGATGACACAAAGTGTTGAGACGCCCTATGTCTCTTCCATGTTGACCCAATCAATCCCTTTTCCTTTTTATCCTTTGTCTTTTTCTTTTGTTTTCCTTTTGGGGATGATGCAAGGCATTGAGACTAAAATGTCTCCTTCATGTTGACCCAAAATATTTCCCTTTTCTTTTTCCTTTTCATTTTCTTTTCGCTTGTGATTTCCTTTTGGGGATGATGCAAAGCATTGAGACCACAATGTCTCTTCCATATTGACCCAAAAGCAGGACCTTTTCATTTGTTTCCTCTTTGTGTCATTCTTCCAATTCTATGTGCTTTTGGAATGATGACCTTCGAGATCGATGTAAAATATTGCAGCAAAGGAACATACTAATCCCAAATCCATAGATCCCTTATGTGTTTGGTGTGTTCCTTTCTAAGGGGCAACCCTCCTTTTCTTTTTTTTTCATTTTTGTTTACATGAAGCAACCCTACTTGGAAACATATGACTTGGCATAGGGGCTTTCCAATTTGGCTCTCATGTCTTTTTTTTATTTTTGCATTTTCTTTCCTTCACTACTTTAAAGTAATTGCTCACATAATGACATGTAGACATTTCTTTAAAGTGGGGGGAATTCATTAGCATCATTTCATTTTCATTCTCTTGTTCCTAGTGTAGCCTTGTCACTTCATATGATGCGTTTTTCACTTCGTGGATAACATTGGGTGTGATTTACTTCATAAGTGTGATCTATCTAAGCATATTATATTCCTCTTGGTGGCCTGATGCGACGCACTGCATCCCCAAAGTTGTGAATCCTTTATTCTCAGATTGGTCCTCTCTTGGAGACATTAGACACAATGTTCTCTAAATTATAGACCTTACATGAACTTGACAAGACTCCTTTGAACATCTTTTACATTTTACATATTTTCATTTTGCATCCTTGCCAACTTGCATAACACAACTTGCATGCCTATGGTACCTTTGCATTTCTTCATGAGTTCAAAACATACAAAGATTTTCTTGTCTCATGAAGCATGAACCAACATTTTTCTCCTACATTGTGGCACCTTGTTAAAGTTATCAGGAGGTAAAATATTAGCATGGTTGAGCGGGAAGCCCTTTCGAGGAACAACTTACCCCATAGCCACCTATGTGTTTGTGAGTACATACCAACTAGTGTATGTTTCTCACCTTTTGGGTCTTCTCACCTAGTGGACTGCCATAAGTTTCATTGCCCCAGAGTGAGTATACATCCTATTTTTCTCACAAAAAACCTAGATCTAATCCACAACTAGTTGGACAAACAATCGAAGCTTTATTTAATTCTTCCCTCTCTTCTTCTCTTTCACATGTGTGTTCCTTTGTTCTTATGTTTAGTTTTCCATGGGATCTTCATCCTGGGGGCTTGATCATCCCTCTTGATCATTGTTATTCCATCTTGCTAGCATAAGTGCATTTGGATCCCTCTCAATATGCATGGCTACTTTAGTGTGACTTTCACGCAAGTTCATCCTCTCACTAAAGTGGGGGCTAAATGTACCATAGAAAAATGGATGACATTTTCATGGTTATTTAGGTCTTTTTCCTATGATTCTTGGTCTATTTTGCTTTGATTTAATGTTGTAAAGTGACTTATGCATTCACATTAGGTCCTAAATATTCAAATCATGGTGTCTTGTGAAGGTGTTGTAACACATTTCTACACCTTTCTAGAATATTTTAATTACAATTCACCTAAAAATCACCTTTTCATCACTTATCAAGTCCTATTCTAAAGTGTTGTAAAGTCTTGTAATAATATTTCACATTTTTCTAGGCTTAATTTCACTATTTACACCTTTCTTATGCTTTATTTGACCCCTTTATGCACTCATAAGGCTTAATTAAGTGTATTTTTGAATGTAATATTGACAAACAACATTAAATGTGACTTAATTCTCAACACCTACTTACAAGCCCAAGGTGGGACCCATTCACCATGGGTGGCGAACGAGTCCCTCTTGGCTCCAAATTCAAAATAATTCAAATTTTCTTTTGATTTTTTATTTAAAAATACCTTATGTCGGCCTGTGAGGAGGTATCATTGGGTAATTAGGGCACAAGTGTGCATAAATAAGTATTTTTCCATTCATTTTACACCTAATTCATTCAAGCATTCAAGCATTCACTAATTCAACATCAATTAGCATTTGAGCACTTTGCATCATTCAATCAAGCATCAATCGAGCATTCTAATTGGATAAGCCATTGACATATTTTCATATTTCTTCATAGAGGTTGTGGTGAGTTTAGGAAATTTTCATGTTGTTATTCATCATTTCCTTGCTTATTCCATTTCATTTCTTCATTAAGGGTTTGATTACCAAAGTAGGATTTGACCAAGGTAAATCCCTATAACCTAACCCTTAACCATTTTTCCCCTTCTACATGTGTGTTTGTAGACTTTTGTATGCAGATTTATAAAGCAATTAGGTGTTGAAAGGTGGTCAAGAAGTCAAAAAATTGTTTCAAGTCAACTAAACCCTATTTCAAGCTTGGAGACAACCTACAGAATGTTTTCTACAAATTTGACTTCATCAACCCAACAAGAAGACTAGTGCAGATATGGAGCTATAGAATTGACCTTTGATTTCATAGAATTTTGGGAGAGAACTGATTTTTCGTTAGTGGAAAATGAGTCCTACCTTAAGGCTGAAAAAGTAGATTCTATCAGATTCCAGTTCCCAACAGCCGGAATCTAGTTTTCAGGAGTTTTTTCCAGTAGCAGGACTGATTCGCCATCAGTGGTGAATGAGTCCGACTGGTGATTTTGACTAATTTATTCTAACATTCAGATCATTCCAGATTCAACATTCATTTCCCAGGTGCACTCTGTTCAGCCTTCTTTCAATTCTATTTTGTATTTGTTCATGTTTTAATTCATTCTTGCATATCACATTGTGTTTTCAAACATTGCATATTTCATAGGTTTTGCATCAATAGTCAATCAATTTCATTAGTTTGTTGCATTTAAAACTTTACATTTAGTCTTAATTACATCATACAATCCTCTATTTGAGTGAACCACTTCAATTTTGTAGGTTATTCTATCTCTCTCATTTTAGGTGGAAGATCCTAAGAGTGCAAGAGTAGTCTATAGAATCCAACCAAAAAATGGTTGGTTCAGATGAATCAAATCAGGCGAGATCAATCAATCAGATCAATCAATCAGATCTTTCCATCCGTCAGGCGTCGAGATCGATCAATCAAATCGATCAAAAATCGATCTTTCCTCAAAATCAATCGATCAAAATCAAAACGGGATCGGCAAATCAGGGCGTCGGCATCAATCAAGGCGTCAGATCCATCAGATCAATCCGTCATCGGCGATCATCGATCAGATCCGTCAGGATCAATCAGGATCAGATCGAGGATCGATCAAGATGGACATGTAGAGACGTAGTTCTTAGGCTCAAGGGAGAGAGTGTTAGATAAAGGGATGGAGATAGTGAGAGACAGAGAGGTCTAGAGAATAAGAGATGAAAATGAGATAGAGAGATAAAAATGAAATTTGACCTCCTAATTACTAAAAATGGACCTCCTAATTACTGAAATTTGACATATTTGTTAAAATTTGACTAGTCACGAAATTTTTAAAATAATATTCAAAAACTAGAATTTTCATTATAAATGTTAGAGATCTGAAACCACTCTCAAAAAATCCTAAAAGCTATATACATGAAATATAACAAAAGTATAAGAAATTAAATGTCCATATGTAAATCTATATTTCATGTACATATCGTTTCCCTGGTAGAGAAAGAGAAAATGAAAGTCTAGAAAATGAATTCCAAATGTCATAAATGACATTTGGCGAGTGCCAAATTTGGTGCTAGCCAGATGAAGCAACCCATTTGTTGAGCACCAAATTTGGTGCTAGCCAAATGAAGTAGCCATTTAGCAAACACCAAATTTGGCACTCACCAAATGGGTTGCATTAGGAAATACCAACCCAATGGGGTTGGATTTTGCATTGAGCGTCTGACCCAAAGGTTTGGACAACCATTTCATGCAAAAGACATGATTTTTTGAAAGGGCAACAAAATTTCACACATTTTTCGTCATGCTCACTGTCACGTTTGCATGTCTTTCAATGCAATTTTTTTTAAAAAATGTGATCGACATTAACCCTCTCTCTTAGCTATCTAAATATATAATTCTTTTTCATTTTGATTTAGTTAGGTTTTGATCCTGCTTCTCTTGTGAATGCCTCCCTTTTTGGTCAAAAACCAACATGTGCTAGTTTTAGGATAGACTTTTACTCGTTCATCAGAACATGAAACAAATTACATTTTTTAAAATTAGACTCCATTCTACACATGATGAAAAAATAAATAAATCAATTTTCGATTAGTAAGTTCAAAAAATTTAGGTGGGAGCACACTCAAAATTTAGCTTTTCAAGATGTGTCCACTTTAAAAATTCATAAAATATTATATTCATTAAAATAATTATCTAAAAGAACGAGGATAAACTACATGGTGTTAGCGAATTTATCACCTTTCGAATTTTTGAAATTCTAAAAAAAAATTAATCAAAAAAGGGAGAGCCCTTAGATGTTATGCTAATTTTTTTATAAAACCAGGACCTATTTTGGCCCCCCCTTTTTGAGATCCTCAATCTTCATTAATTTTAAAAAGAATTAGTAGCTTAGAAACTAGACTTGGAGCACTTCGACTCTTGTTCTTGCTGCATATTGAAATTTTGAGCGTACCTATCTTCATTTTCTCGTTCAAATCATATTTTGTTGATTTTATAAAAAAGTGGTATCTTAAGAGCCAAAATTGTGTGACAGATTCATGCACTTACCCTATATTCAATTCTTTTTCTTGTAATTTGTTTACAGTTATAATAAGAGCTTTTTAACTTTGTGGATTTTTGACGATCTTTCTTCAGTGACAATTAGGGAGTGTATTTCGACCCACATTGGCCAAGCCGGTATTCAGGTCGATAATGCCTACTGGAAGCTTTGCTAAGGAAGGCCTGATTTACCAATTGGAAGACTTTGAATCTTACATTGGCAGCAATTTTTTGGCAGAAGCATTTCTTCTCTCCTATTGAAGGCATTTGAGGGAAGTCTAAAGGCAGTAGAGAGACATCCAATTTTGTTGAAAGCCTCCATTCATTCTTAAACTTCCATTAATTTGTAGTTTTTTTAGAGATTATAGGCACAAAGATTGGATTTGCAATACAGAGGCTATGGTTTATTGGTGAAACATTTAATCAAAATTTATATTTTATAAAAAAAATTCCAAATATCTATTTAGGGCTTCTGTAGCCGAAGTGGAGGGGGGCCCCCAATATCTTGAAGTTGTGTTTTTGGGAAACATTAATCCCACAATGGTAGCATGGGTACTTTTTATGCTAGCATTGAAAATTTTTTACAGATCCTTTTATTGTTGTGATAAAATATCACAAGAGGTTATTTTTCTTGTGTGCTCAGTGGAGTTTCTTGGTGTCAGCATGAGGATCAAGCAATGCACTACATCATTTTTTGCACAAAATCAAGTTTAATCTTTTTTGAAAGTTTGAAAGCACTATCTTTGATGTTTTTTGAAGAATTCAATCATAATGGTTTCTTTGGAGAAAGAGAATTTTAGGCAATGGAGTGATTTTTTACTCGCCCATCTTAGTGAGCAGAATTTCTTTCCATATTTGTATAATGAACTTCCTGTTCCAGACAAACATAATAGGTACACAATTTGGAAAGGACTTAGGGCTAGAGTTTATGGAGTTTTTTTTTAGCATATCAATGATGAGGACCTTTTGGATTCACTTTGTCATTTTGAGAGCCCTTATGCTCTTTGGACTTACATTTGAGAATCATATGGAGATCAGCCTAATACTCTGCCATCTCTCGATGACCCTCCTTGCAATAGAAGTGTGTTTCCTTGTTCTTCAGAGAAGATAAACCATGCTTGTGATCCTTTGGAGGTCGTTGAAACTTTAGATGAGGTTGTGGTTGCTTCAAAGGTTCCTAATTCTTTGTTAGAGATAGTTGATCCACCTTCATTGAGTACTTCATCATTCCTAAGCAACAATATTATCATTGTCTTCCTAATTGGGCTTCCTATTTTCTAGACGTTGGTTCCTTGTTTGTGGAGTCTGACATTTCAGATTTGGAGGAAACATTTGAGGGGTTATCTCTCCTCTTTGATGATAGTTATTGCACAACTTTTTTCAAACCATCTCTGTCTTTGGATATTGTTCAACATCAATTTCTAGTGGTACCTTGTTTGTCACCTCCTATTGTGATTGGGCATGTTCTCGATTGGTTCATGGCATCATCTTCTAGGGTCTTGGAGCACATGAGCATATTTAAGAGACACTATCATACATTTCCATGCTTTCTTCTTTCAATTCCTATCCATAATGGGAAGCATACCTACATTTGTACTTGGTGTTTTTTCTTCCAAAAGGGAGACAAGTTGTTTGTCGAAATTAGATCATGTTTTGTTTTCAAGTACTTACTATTTTTGTAGGTGATTACACATTATGGAGGGGCTACATAGTCTCTCTCTTTCCCTCTTATGGGGCGGTCATTGATTGTATATAAATGATGCATGTAGTCCTTGGGAGGTGTGATTGAGTCCTCCATCCATGCATCATTTTTTTTTTTCTTTTCTCTCTTTTGTAGAGGGGTTTTTTCCACTAAGTTTTTCTCCTTTTCTCCAGTTGTGAGAGATTTCATTGTAAATGGGTACCTAACATTGTTGTGTAGTCGGGACCCATATTGCATCTTCATTTTTTCATAATAATCTCCCTAAGTTGCACTTAAGGGGGGGTGTTAAGGTAAATATAATTTACTAGCTTAAGCTTACTTAGGTACAATATTTTAATTAATTATTATGGGTAGTTTTGTTTCCCATATCGGGAAGTTTTATACGAGTTACCTCTTTTTTCCTTTAAAATGTTGTACCATTATGTATTTTAAGCATCTCATTTTTCACTCTTTTTTTTGGTGAAATAGCTTTTGCTTCCCTCATATCTGTGAAGGTGTTTTGTTGCAGATGGTGCTCCTGGGAGGTGGATGACACCAACACTTCTCTCTATTTGTGAAGGTTTTTTGTTGTAGATGGTGCATTTGGGATGTGGTTGACACCAACACCTAAAATGAAGGTACCTTCATTCAAAGGTATTCAAGGAACTTCATTTGAAGGTATGTTGCTCCTACAAAAAAAGTGTAAAAAAACCTTCAAATGATGGTGATTTCCAAATATGGAAAAAGGGACCTTCGAACGAAATTCCCATTTTATTCTTTTTTTGGAAATTTTCGTAAAATAAAAAGGGACCTTCATTCACAGGTCCTTTTTTTCCATTTTCAAAAATTACCTTTCTTTGAAGGCTTTTTAAAATTTTCAACCTTCAAGTAAAGGTCCACCTCCAAATGAAGGTCCTTTTTTGACATACATTCAAACAAAGGTATTTTTAATCAAAGAAAAACCTTCGCGGTGTTTTAAGTTTTTACTTGCATCCAAGATTAAAAATTTTATGTCCCAAGTTTTGGATACATTATTGTAGGATGACCCTACACTAAAATTATGCTAATTTGGCTCGTTAAATGCAACATGTTGAGAAGTGGATTCATCCAAATCAATTTGTTCTAGCAATTTAATAGAGTAATTTTTTGGGAAGTAGATGCAACCCAGTAAGTATGCCCAAGCTCTATATCCAACAACTTCATGTCCCCTTGTAGCCATGTTACTTGTGTGAAAATATTCCCAAGTTGAAATGAACAAACACCAAGTCCTCTACTTTTTTAATGCACATAGTTATACTTTATTGAGTAGGCGAAAGAATATGTCAGTTGAATAAGTCAGATAATACTCATTTTATGAATTATAGAAAGCATGCCATCCTACCATCTACATTAAGCTTCTTATATTTTTAATTCACTACCAAAGAGGGTTTGAAGTTGCTCCTAAATTAGTTGATGCCCTACAAGATGAGGGTAGATAAAGGAAGAAGATCTGATCCTAAGCATTTCATCCATGATGATAGGATAAAATATAAGCTTCCTACATTCTTGCATGATCATGACCCAACTAAGGACCTAACCAAAAATTTATCCTTACAACTAGAGGCTAAAGAGAGAAGAGAGCAGTGACTAAAGATAAAAATTGGAGAAGAGACAAGAAAGGTGGATCCTTCTTACAAAGGTGCATATATAAAGATTAAAGACTCATTCCTTAGAATTATGACCATACTAGATAATGAAGCTAATTTATTGGCTAATGCACCATTGACTCTACCTCAGGTAGATAAACCTAGTCCCTCTTCTCAAGTGGGAGAGAAATTAAGCCCCAATAGGTCACACCATCGCACTAGACTGCTCATATTACAAAGTCTCTTGTAGACTATCCTCTAGACTTTGATGACTTTCTAGATGATTCAGACATGAGGCTGGTGATACATCCCCATTAAGGGTCATGGTTGAGAGACCCTACAATGATAGAATGTTGATAAATTTTGAAACTTGTGGGAAATTTGTCGATGATTTCAGAACCCTAGCATGTATTGAGTTTATGTCAAATGGTCAATTTATCTCCACCAAGGAATTCAAAGACTTCCTCCTAAAGAATAAGGGCCAATATTTTAGGAAGAGATTGGAGGAAAAAAAATAGGAACCATAAAAGATAATAAAGATGATACTATATCAAAAATATGGGATGAGATCAATGTTGACTTAGAAAATATGACGAGCCAGGAAAAGGTAGGGAAATTGTTTGAAAAGGTGGGTGCTTGTTGTTACAAGGATGTGATATATCATTTTCAATTTCATTGGATACCTTCAAGAGACAAGAAGAATATAATTCTCTATATTTTCATCTAAAGAGCAAGAAGATGTGCTATATTTTAGGTTAGGTTTCAATCCAAGGCATGAGACCTTGGTAATTTGGTCTATTTTACCTAAGACCATCAAACCCTGAGTAATAAATTATACAAATGAATTGACTAACAACATGATTATTAGAATATTGGGGAACACCAGTGCCCTTCAGGTAGTAATATTAATTATGAACACTGCCATGTTCACTAAAGCATCTATAAGAAAAGTGGTAGCAGACCTTGCAAAGGTAAACACTTTAAATATAAATCTTCAAGGAAAAGTTAATGTTGTCACAGGATTGCTTCCAACACCTCAACTTCTGGTATGGGATAAAGAGGATCAAGAGAAGACAACCCTTCTTGTGGATGTGAATAGGTTGGAGAAGGATCCTTTTCGAAGTAGGGAAGCAAAGAAAAAGTAAAGGGTGGAAAGAAAATAATTTTTTTTTGAGGATGTTGATAACCTATTTGGTCATAAGATCTATCATGCATTTTAGGCCACTTGGGAAACACTTTGAATTGATACAATATGACTGTTGTTTCTCATGCTATCCATGTAGCAATAAAGGCTTGGGTCCAAAACATTTGGTGCCTAAGGAAATAATTGATTCTAAAGATGATTGAGAGAAATTTTTGATATTAATCCTTTGATTGAATTATTTGTTTCTTTGGAAAAAATAGATCATATTAAAGATAGTAGTATTATGCATGAGAGTTATAAACTTTCTATGGAGAAATCCTCAGAGTTTTTAAGGATCTTGAGAATGGAATTATGCTTAAGATTTTGTTTGATGATGGAGTGGTAAAGGATTATATAATGTATGAAGAGTTGAATTTAGTGGTATATTGTCTCCCATCTTGAGTGTTGTTTTTGTAGAAGATAATATGGATATGGAAAAATGCAATGTTGCTAAGGATTACTTGATAAATTTAGAGATATGTCTAGTAAATTTTTCTGAAGATGCAAAGAAATGGACCAAACAGGAATATTCTTCTCATTTAAATCATTTCAAGAGAACTATAACATCTCCTTGGCCTTTAAAAAATAAATTTGTAGCATGGATTAAGATGTAAAACTAAAAGTCATATGGCCATCCATTTTGTCTCATCACACAAATTAGAGGAATACCTTCAACAACAACTTCTACAATTATTTTATCTTCTACCACTCTCCCTTTTATCTTTTCCAAAGTAGTTGTACTAGTTTTATTTTGGTCCTTGATACTAGCTGAAAAATGTGTAAGGAAAGCTTAACATGCAGGAAAAACTCTCATAATGTCAGACCTTAGAGAAGAATGTAGATATGTCTTTCAATTTTACAATTACAGTTCATTAAGATGCACATGAAAGGAATAACAGAATAGTGAAATAAACACATACACAATTGACAACCAGATTTATGTGGGAAAACCCTTATGGGAGAAAAACCCACCACACCAAAGAAAAATCTCTTGTATTATAGTAAATGAATTACATATAAGTTATATACTCTCCTTTCAGATAATCAATATCACAACAACAACATTTCCCTAATCAACCTCGTACAGAACAGTTTCTAATCACACTTCGTTATGTCTCACTATTACAATGCATATACAACATACAATGAATAACACTCACTAATCATTTGACCATCTAACCCTTTGAACTCATAACAATTATAGTACATTGCAATGTATAGCAACAACCATGATTGATTCATTCTTTGTACAGACAGTTCAGTTTAGTTTCCTCTATTGAGCAACTATCAAACTTCCAAGTCACTGAACAACCATCTCCAAGTCAGCATCGTCCTCCACTATTTGACGTACACCTCAGTAGTCAACCAAGTCTGGGCTCATTCACCCATGGTATACACCGCACTATCACTAGATAGGTTGAAGGCTCCCGCGATATGGTAGTATACACCGCACTACCACTAGATAGATAGAAGACTCACGCGGTATATGGCGGTATACCGTGCTACCACTAGATAGGTGAGAGACTCCCATGGTATGGCAGTATACACCGCACTATCACTAGACAGTTGAGAGGCTCCCACAGTAACTACTATTCTGTCTACAACTTGTATAAACATGCAATACTGTAACTACTAAGCTCTACTTTAATAATCCAGATGAATCTCTCTGATTACTGTGATCAACAAAAAGGATTTAATCTTTGCTTGAAAGAACCAATTGATTAATCACACAAATACAACAAATTATGTGCATTGATAAACTGAACATAAACTTGTTATGTCAATTTAAACAACTAGAAAGCATCAATCTTGGAGACAACTTAGTATTATTTATATTTAATTCAACAGACAATTAACACCAAAAAATGTAGCAACATCAACTAATTTTCATAAATACCTCCATTCTGAAATCATGCAACAATAGTCTATGATCTGATAATTTTATTCTACTGCATCTACTTGCTGTGTATCGAAATCTATATAGCTAATGCCATTGTACAATTACAAAATGCCTATTTATACACCAGCATCAAGAAAATAAATCATATTGAAATTC
>VDFB02340947.1:0-13879 GCA_007258455.2 Sequoia sempervirens
TATTTATGTTGTGGTAGATAGATTTAGTAAGATGAGTCACTTCATACCTTGCAAAACTACTCATGATGCCAGCTACATAGCTCATCTTTTCTTCAAGGAAGTTGTTAGGATCCATGGACTACCTCTAAGCATTGTTTCTAACAGAGATGTGAAGTTCATGAGTCACTTTTGGAAGACTCTATGGAGCAAATTGGGAACAAATATTTCATTTGGATCATCTTACCATCCTCAGACCGATGGTCAAATAGAGGTGGTTAACAGAGTGTTGGGTAATCTTCTAAGGTGTCTAACAAAGGAATATGGATAGACATGGGATATGGTAATTTCTCAAGCTAAATATGCTTATAATGACAGTGTCAATAGAACTATAGGAAAAAGTCCTTTTGAGGTTGTGTATGGGATGCACCCATGAGGCATTTGTGAACTTAGAGACCTTGGATCTATGGAGAATAGAATTGGACATTCAGAAGACTTCACTCAGACCATGAAGGAGATTCATGAGTAATTCGAAATAGCGATTACAACAACTAAAAGTTGAAGGAGAATGTTGATTTGTCGAAGGATGTACAATTCTGGGTTGGGGACTATGGTATGGTCCACCTCAACAAATCCAAATTGCAGAAGTGAATGGCAAGTTACAGATGAAGAGAGTGGGTCCATGCAAGGTATTGGCCAAATATGGTAAGAATGCATACAAGGTGGAATTACCATCAGACTTGGGCATCTCTCTAGTTTTCAATGTTGCTGATTTGATCAAGTACAAGGGATCAGTCAAGGATGTGGATCAAAAGAGTCAAGAAGTTCTCAAGGACATTAGTAATGTACCCTTCCCTCATTCATACAAGCTACAAGTAGAGAAGATCTTGGAGTCAAGAGTGAAAAAGACTACAAGGCACAACGTGTACATGGAACATCTTGTCAAATGGAAGGACAAGCATGAATCTGAAGCTACCTGGGTAGAAGAAGCATATTTTAAGAATCAAGGCATTGATATGTCTCTGATCTCTCCTAAAGTTCCTTAGTTGTTTGAGCTGAGAGGGGGAGAATGGTGCAGGAGCACCTGGCAAAGGACTATTGTTGAAATTTTTTTTGAAGTTCTTAATTTTGTTGTGCTATCATAAGGTCATGTTGACCATTATTTTAGGTTCTTAGGGTGTTTTTGAACTTTTCTATAGAAGGTGACAAGTATTAAATAAGTTTACAACATCATATTGCTAGGTTGGCAAAAATTGTTAAATGTCTGAAAACACAGCGGGTTTTACAAAAATGCATTTTTAGGTCATCTAAGCCTCGACCCAAGAACCTAAATTGTTTTGGAGGCATATTTAAGGCATACCAAGACCTTTTTTGGGGGTTAGAAGTTTTTGGTATGGACTGTATCTCCAAAAATTAAAGAAAACAGCGTTCTTGTCTTATTTTTTGTTTTTCTGTTCTTGTTTGCGTGACAGCAGCTAAATGAATTAAAAGAGGAATTTTATAGGTTTTTTTAACATGTACAGAGGCCTCTGGAATTTTTTTTTTCACATTTGATAGCTATTCCATCGCTTTCATCCATTCTTGTAAATTCTGTGTTTTTTTTCCTTATTTCTGTTTTGACTGGAACTGTGTAAAAATGGAGTTCTAGGCTGCATTCCCTCTGTACCAAGAAGTATGGAATTGTTGGGAATGTGTTCAGGATCCATCTTTGTACTTGTAAATATGGTAGGAGTTAGGTTTCTTTTAGTCGCAGGAGCTATGAGAAAAGCCTTGCCCTAGGCGAGCCAGTGGAGAGCCCGGCTAGGAAAGGCTGCAGTACAGCGTTGATATCTTGTAGGGGAGAAAAGATTTTTGAGAAATTATTTTTGGAGAATTTAGGGGAAGGTCTTGGCCATGTATGGTGATAAGGAGGAGTTCCCAGCAATCTATTTAGGAGGATAACTTTTCACCAGTCCTAAAACTATTTCTAAGCAGTTTTGAACCCTAGTTGCTTGACAAATTTTGTGTTTGGACAGCACACAGCCTGAGCAAGACTAAAACCCTAGAAATCTTGAAGGTGTAGATAGGGGAAACACCTTTTCCTAAGTCAAGAACCACGTTTCTTTGGTTGGTTTAGGAGGGAAAAGCAATTTAGTTCTGTTCAGAGACCAAATAGTGGCTCAAGGGCCAAACCTATGGAATAGGCTTCATGTAAGCGTTGGTAAGATGGAGTCTAAGTGAAGTTTCAGGAACCCTAGGAGGTTGTTTTGGAGCTTTGGAAAACATTCCCTCACCCCTGCAAGATCCATTCATGTATTGAGGGAGGATTAGTCTTTTGGATGCATAAAAGGCTAAGAAATAAAGGAGTCATAGCACCAAGATTTGGCTTGGTAGTTGCAAACTTGACAAGATAGTGTGGTTGGCAGGAGAACCAGGGGAACCTAGACAAGGTAGAGTTCCTATAGGTTAGGGTGGAACAGCAATTTCACCAAGGAGGTCTATGACAAGGCCTAGTGCAAGAATCTGTGATTGCTTCCTACAGCATCTCAAAACAGAGTGTTTGATTCCTGCAGCCTCCCTATTAGAAAGCTTATCAAATACTATAACAGCAACACCATCATGACATCCATTTAAGAAACCAACACTAAAACTAACATGGAAGTAGAACCATGCATGCAAGATGAGAAAAATCAAAGAGAACATCCATAAAATCATGCAATGTTGTCTTCTATTCCTACAAATTATTTTTACACTAGCTCTCCAACCATTTCTAAATGAGGGGGAGACCCCTATTTATAGTTTTCCAAAGCTCAAATGAATGGCTAGGATCAATTTAAAATGAATGGCCTAGAGTTTTTTACATTAGGATTTCACCTACCCCCACAATATTCAGCAATTTAAAATACATCTTTTGTCTTTTCCCTATTTTGTCCTCATGTGGCAGCACTATAGCAATTTTGTCCTATAGTTGATTGCTCTTTTACTATAGCTGAAACTGTTTAAAGGTTACTCTCAGTTGATGTGCTCGCAACATTTCTTCAGTTAATCAAACAAGCCCTATTTGCAGATTTGCATCATGGTGGAGTAGATTGATTGCCCTTGATCTAGGTGGACAGCTTCCTTAAAGATCATCATCATCTGGTGAAAAGTAGGATAGCTCCCACCTGCTTTCTTCAATCCCACCCCCTGTATTTTTTTCACTGACTTCCTTGACATAG
Organism: Sequoia sempervirens; assembly: GCA_007258455.2. Lineage (NCBI taxonomy): Eukaryota > Viridiplantae > Streptophyta > Pinopsida > Cupressales > Cupressaceae > Sequoia > Sequoia sempervirens. The sequence continues at coordinate 3,174 of VDFB02340947.1, forward strand.
GCCTACTTCTAATGTTAGCTATATTGATGGGTGTTAGGGGGAAAGGTGAGCATAAAATGAATGGTGACAGGAGCTATGTGCTTTTCCTTGTTTAGCTTTCTCAAAAGGCCCTCAACGGACCCGTGGTAGGTTTCTTGAATCCTACATACATGAAGTGTCGTAAGTTCTTTCATACACAAATCAAGGAAAATGTTAGTCAAATCTTGCAAACTCCTTATTAGATCCATCCATGCATCATCAAAAGATCATAATATTCATATTTGGAGCTCATTTGGACCATAAACATTAATGCATGCTCAAGTGTGTGGGCGCCATAGGGCAGAAGAACAGAAGATAGTGGATGGAAGGCGGATGGTGAGCGAATGACAGCCTACAAGGAAAGTTCCCACGGATGGCGATGGAGGGATGGCGGCCCACAAGGAAAGTTCCCATGGACAATGATGGAGGGATTGTGGCCCACAAGGAAAGTTCCCATGAATGGCGACAGAGGGACAACGGCCTGCAATGGAAGTTCCCACGGATAGCGATGGAGGGTCGGCGTCCCATAAGGGAAGTTCTGATGGACGGAAATGGAGGGACAACATCCCGCAAGGGAAGTTCCCACAGATGGCAATGGAGGGACAGCGGCCCACAAGGAAAGTTCTCATGGATGGCAACGAAGGGATGGTGGCCCACAAGGAAAGTTCCCATGAAGGACAATGGAGGGACCGTGACCCACAAGGAAAGTTCCCACAGATGGCAACGGAGGAACGTCGACCTAGAAGGAAAGTTCCCATGGATGGCGATGGAAGGACGACAGCCCAAAAGGAAATTTCCATGGTGACGCGGAGGATGGTAGCCAGAAAGTTCCCATGGAGCGGCATGGAAAGGGTGACTGAAGAGAAAGTTCGGTGGTGTCGAGGGCGGTAGCCCACAAGGGAAAGGTTCAGGCTGAGTGACAAAGGGCCAGCGGAGCCTGCAAAGGGACTCCCATAGACGGCGGCAAGCTGATGGCCAGGAAAGTTCCACGGATAGCAATGAAAGGATAAGCGACCCATTTGAAGTTCCCTAAGCAATGATGGAGGGATGGCGAGGAAGTTTCCCATGGATGGCGAAGGGATAGGCTGTAAGGAAAAGTTAAAATCACAAAACTTACTGGTGATGTTGCAATTTTTGGTACACTAGGAAAAGTGAAAAGGTGCTTAAGACAACATACTTTCGCCAGATTTGACTCATTTTGAAAGAATACAAGAATTTTGAAGAGGTTGTAGCCCTTTTGAAGCGGCAATGGAGCACCGGCGACTGTAAAGGAGAAGTTCCATAGATGGCGGAGAATAGCATTACAAAGGAAGATTTATGGCCATGGAGGGGCGGTGACACGTAGAAGAAGTTCCCCAAATGGCCCGCGAAGATAATGAAAATTTACTAGTGAGAAGTCTAAACTTACATGATTTGATGCAAACCCCTTTAGGCATGTGAAGAAATTCATTTGATGGTCCCTAGATGATGAAACTTGAAGTTTTCACCCATTCCAGAAATGCAGAGATTTGGAAGGGGGAAGCCCAAGGGTCGCTGCCCTTTTTAAACTGCAATGAGCACACGATGGCCTGCAAGGAAAGTTCCCACAGCCACAAAGGGATGGTGACCCACAAGGAAAGTTCCCAAACGGCCACGGAGGGACGACGGCCTACAAGGAAAGTTCCCACGACCACAAAGGGACAACGGCCCACAAGGAAAGTTGCCACAACCACGGAGGGACGGGGAACCAACATGAAATTTTTGCAACTTCCCAAAACTTAACAAAACCTTGGTAGTTGACTTAGGAATCACAAAAACATCCCAAATCCATAGGAAACTTGTCCTTAAAGCCAAAAAATGAAGGAAAAAGTGAATCAAGAGAGTAGGGACCAAGTCAACAAGAACAAAGGAAAAGGCGAAAAAAGGAAGGGGGACTTTGCTTCTCCCCATATTTGAATGTCCCAAGTAAAATGAAGGGTCGGGAGCAATGTTTATAGGCCAATTTCCATTAATGGCATGTATTGATTTATTTTCATGGCGGACCTAGGTTAGGTGAAATGTGGAATCTCTCACTTGTTTGGATGCTTGGTCAAGGCTCAGACGGAGAAACTAAGTGTGGATCTTGCCATGCAGGCAGAAGTTGGGCGTCAATCACCACTCAGTGGTGAAACATGAGCGGCGACCCACAGTTGCGGGTCCCCGAGGCCTAGAGGATGTCAGGGCAATGGGTGAAGGGAAACCTACAGGGGCACTTCCGCGAAGGCAAAAGACTTAGCGAAATTCAGGTACATGAATTTGGTCAAGGGGAATTTGATCATTATAAGGCATGTGACCTATTTTGGGCTTGGAAAAAGTGGCATGAAAAATGAGACAGGAGCAAAGCAGCCCATCAGGAGTGAGAAGAGGGGGTCCCTGCCTACGGGATGGCATGTGTGCAAAACATGCACAACACTAAGGTTTCTCTAACCTCCCCTTTTTCTACTAGGATAATTTCTCTTGTATTGTCTTTAATATGTAGTGGTATTTTGTTGAGTTATATAAACATTTATAACTCCAGCTCTGGTCTATTTTTTATGCAAGGCAATGTTGATAGTGTTTTGTTAAGTTCATTGAACTTCCCTTTTACCACCTCCAAGAGTGAGGGACTTATCGATGCTTATTAAAATATGGGTGGTGTTTTACAATGAAGGATGAACCTCGGTGGTGATTTACAAAGTTATATGAACTACCCATCTCTCTACCTTTATAGACTTTCCTTTTCAATTTTTTGAAAAGCAATTGCAATGAAGTGGTGATGTGAAATCTGACACATGCCTATATGACAAGAGGATTTCATTTATCGTCTATCTACTTACACATTTCTCATGGGAATTAAAAGGAAATTCATGCAAGAAACATTCTTTAGCTACAACACTAACACTAAGAGATGTGTAAGTGCAAGAAGTTGAGTTCACGAAATGTGGAAGTTTTTTCCTTAGCCAAAATAACGAAATTGGATTTTTCCAAAAATAGGATCCCATTTTTTAATAAACGGGATCCCACTTTTAGAAAACGGGATCCCATTTAGCTTCGGGATCCCAAACCTAAATTCTAAATGGGATCCCATTATTTAAAAATTGGGATCTCATTTATTAATGGGTCCTGAACTGATGGACAAGAAACCGGATCCCGATCTTTACAAAACGGGAGCCCAATTTGTAAAAACCATGATCCTATTTTCAAGTGGTATTTATTTTTTTTAAAGTGAAACTCAATTATTAACACAGCTTGGGATCCCAATTTAGCAGAGAAGGCAACGACAGTTGCAATGATAGCGACCTCCAAGTATGCCTCCACCCCCAATCTTTGTGCTTTTTTCATGTTTTTTTGAAATTTTTAATACAAAAGTAGGTTTTAGCATTTTTTTTTCAATTTCTTTAGCTTTTTATGCATTTTATTTACTTGTAATAGAAGTGATAATTTGTAGAAGTAGAAGAAAAAATGAAATGAAACCCTCTAGAAATAAAAAAAATCATCCTTAAATTGTATCTTAAGAACAAAATTTAGCTTTTGAAACCTAAATTGTTCAATCAAGCAAAAAAAAATTGCATTTGAAAACCATAAATTGAAAGAAAACAAGAAAAAATTGCATTGAAAACCCTAATTTTAGTGAAAAAAGTGCATTAAAAGCACTTTTTAAACTAAGTGAATTCAAACAAAAAAATTCTAAAAACCCTAAATTGAAAATCAAGCAAAAAAAAATTGGAACAAGAAAACCCTTGTTGAGAATGAAACTAAAAAAAAATGCATTGAAAACCTAATTTGAAATGAAACAAAAAAAATTGCATTGAAAACCCTAATTTTTTCTTCAAACCCTAAATTGAATTCAAACAAAAAATTTGCTAAAACTCTAAATTGAAATCAAACAATAAATTTTGCATTCAAATGAAAACCCTGATTTCAGGCTCAAGAATATTTGATAATGGAAAAAATTGATTTGCATTGCTTAAATGTTTTAAATTTCATTTGCATAGTATGGAGACAAGTATGTAGGTGAATTTCAATGTTTTTTTGCAAATTTAGTTACAATTGATAAATTTTCAATGTTTGTTTGCAAATTTAGCTAGCAAATCCCTAAATCCTTGTACAATCCATTTTCAATTGTCACTTAATTAGATAATATGTGCATTCATTTCTATTTTATGTTTTTATCTCTCTTAGTCATGCCTTGTTTCCATTTCTTGTTTGCATGTGTTTTCTCTTGTCTTTCGACAATCTTAACCTCATTCTAGTCAATTAGTTGTTAATTAGGCTTCTAGTTTAGTCTAAAATCTCAATTTGCACTAGTTACCTAGACACTAAAAGAATCTAAATATTTTTCTTTTCTTTCTTTTAGGTTATTTCAATTCCAAACAATCCAAAATAAAATAAGATTCAACATTAACTAATTTTATTATACATTTTATATCATAAAATTCATTTAAGTGGGAAATATTCAACTTTATCATAGTATATTAAGTTTTATATATATATATATATATCAAAAACATGTTAAATAAAATAATCTTATATTCAATTAAAAAAATATCAAGTTAAATTATACATTAAACTCAATCTTAATACTACATAATTATGTGTGTTTTCTATTGCAGATAGATCCATTTCTATTCTTAAAATAAAATAAAAGCAAACTAAATCCGGTCTATTACCTTCCCTAAACCATAAACGATGTGTAAGGGGGTCCCTAATGACATTTCTTAAGGGGTCAAGAAGTTCTGGGGTGGTGCCTTTTTCCCAAGGCAACCAAATTTAACAATATAATAGATGGAGTGCAAGATTATAATGAATGAGATTTCTTGAGAGTTGAATTGATCAAAACTTCAGCCCTTCTTAGCAATCAAGCTATTTCACAAAGAAAATAACAGGCTGCACGATCCATTATTCCAAGGTCCACCCGACTTCACCTAAGTTCCTAAACTCACAAGCATTCATTTTGTCCTAGGGCGTTAAAATGGGGAATTTGGTTGCGCGAGGAAACTTGAATTTTATTCCCCATGGCCATGTCATTTTTCCTGGGGACCTTACTACATGAAATCCTTAAGCGTCCTATTACCTAAAACTGTAAAATCTAAACCCTAAAGCCATCATTTTTCTAGGCCCTTAATGAAATTTGGTTTGCGAGGCTCCTAAATTTTATTCACTTAAGCCATGTCATTTTTCCTGAGGCGCCTACATATAGATCCTTAAGCCATCTATCACCTAAACCTGCATGGCCGATGTCTTCATGGGTCTATGTACTATTTATTTCTTAAGAGGATCAAATAAGTTCTCAAAATTTGGTGAAGTTTCCCAAAGGCTGCTCATTTCTTTAATAATAGTTACAGATACACAGATTTTTAATGAAATTGATTGATCAAACTAGGGGATTATATCAGCAACTCTTCCACAAAGAAAATGTTCAATAACTTGCAAGTCCATTATTCCAAGGCCACCCCAAACCCTCACCTAAGTTCCTAAACCACTCAAACCTTGAGACTCTAAAATCTAAATATGTGAACCCCTAAAACCATTTTGTCCTAGGACCTTAAGTGGTTTGCCTTTAGCAGCTCACCAAATTTTATTGCCTTAAGCCATGTCATTTTGTCATAGGAATTTACTACATAGATCCCCTTAAGCCATTCTATTACCCTAAACCCTAAAGCCATCATTTTTTCCTAGGGCCTTAATGAAATTTGGTTGCCTTGGGAAACTGCAAATTTTATTCTACTTAAATATCTCATTTGTCTGAGACCTTACTACATAGATCCTTAAGCCATCCTATCACTCTAAACCATAAATCGATGTCTTAAGGGGTCCTAATATGACATTTCTTAAGGGGATCAAAGAAGTTCTCAAAATTTGGTGAAGTTGCCCAAGGAAACCAAATTTAACAATAAAAAGATCGTGCAAGATTATAATATGAATGATATTTCATGAGATGTTGGTTAGTCAATAAAAGAGCTATCTCAATCAACTACATAGATCCCCTTAAGCCATCCTATTACCCTAAACCCTAAATCACTTAAGCCATGTCATTTTGTCCTAAGACTTTACTACATAGATCCCCTTAAGCCATCCTATTACCCTAAACCCTAAATCCTAAACTCTAAACCATAAACCCTAAAGCATTCATAAATTATCCTATATTAATAGTTAATTGTTTTTTCATTCAAGTAACATCCCTTAGACATAAATGAGGCTTACAAATTTTATCATTTGTATTCAATTAGGCCATTTATATTGAATGGTTTAAGGGTATTTCCTAAGCATGTATCTTACATTTTGAAATTACAAATCTAATGTAGGTTCACTTATATCTTAGAGATCACATGGATCAATTCAATAATATCTGTAATCCACCTCCACGCCCTCCATCTCCACCACCTTCACCTCCACCTCCACCCACTCCACCTCATAACCCCCCACCTCCACCACCTAAAACCGATGGTGCTTGCTTACAAGCACGAATCAATGTTGATGTTTGAACCATTCAAGATCAAATCAACTTCTTCAAAATGAAGAATGTATCACACCACCTTTGAGGATGTTTGCATCTAGGATGCAAAATGTTGTTGATGTTGTTAGGGCTATGGATGGGATCTTAGATGAGCATTGATGATGGCTAGAGGAGAGGAGAACTTTTGATTCTGAAAAGGAAAACACAACTTGAAATGAAGAGATGCAATAGAGAGGGCCACAACACTTTATAAATTAAGACAATGATCTTATAGTTATGAATTTGGTTTGATGGATATTTTGTGTGATGAATTTATGAATTTGGTTGGATGGATATTTTTAGTGACAAATTTATTATTTTGGTTGGATAGATATTTTTAACGGCATGAATTCATGAATTTGGTTGAATTTATGAACTTATAATGATGAATTTATAATAGTATATATTTTATGACTATCTACTAGATCATGATTTCTCCTATTGGAAAAATGTAATATATATATGTGTTAGACATAAATGAGATTTTTGTGAATGTTTCAAGTTTATTTTTTAGTATGTACATGTATTAAAATTGCATAGTTCTAGATCTTAATTTTTGCAATTTGAATGTACACATAGTTTAATGATGTATGCATGCATTATCCATTGTATTTTTTATTTTAAATGTATTTACATGTTAAATTTTGATTTATTTGTATGCACATGCTCAAGTTCAATCAATGTATGTATGTGTATGTATATATATTCACATCCTATTTAAACAAATTTGCATGTACATTTCAAATTTAACTATTTCTTGTAATTTTGTAAGTTTGTATGTTAATTTTGTATAATTTAATGTAGGTGAACAGTTATATAGATATCATGGATCAATTTAACATTGATGATATCATCAATCTAGTACCTCAGCAACCTCCACCTCCACCCCAAGCTCCACCTCCCTCTCCACCCCCTCCACCTCATATCCCACCTCCACCACCCGATGGATTAGATGAGCCTCGCTTACGAGCACGTATAAATGAACAAGTGACATCCATTCAAAACCAAATCAATGCTATGCAAAATCAAGCATTGATTCCACCACATGAGACATTTTGCATCTGTGATGCAAAACGTTGTCGATGCCATTAGGACTATCAATTCTGATTTAAATAGGCATCAATGAGATAGAGAGGAGATGAGACGATTTTATGCAAATGGTCTCTCATATAAACAAATTTTAGACCTAAAATAACAAAATCCCATCTAGCCCCTTATTTTATCGGCCCTAATACTCAACAACCCATTCCTACCAATAAATCTAGAATATCCGTGAGGTGGTGTATACATCCACAGATGAGTGCAAATTTTTGGGATCAATGGTATATGGTATTTGACAGTCCACCACATGCTAATTTGGAGGTCCCATTATATTTTTTGAGGAAACTATATGTGGAATTTTTTATGGGGAAAAATCCCAATTATTTTGATTTTAAATCATTTCAGGGTGTTGGTGGTGGCATGCCAAAATAGAGGTTAGGGGCAAGGGTTAATCCCCAACACCCTGTGCATGTGCAACCCCTTGTTTCTCCTCTTGGTCCTGCCATTCCTACACATGTGCATCAATGTCCAGTGGTATCGACATTAGGATCCCTCAATACACTCACAAGAGACCTTGATCAGCATGCTTCTATGATAGCGAGTAGGGAGCATAGAGACCACAATGATGGAGGAGTGTTTTATGGAGTTGGTCCTAGTACCACTCCAAGAATGTCGAGACCACATGTATGTACTAGTTGCCATTAGTTATGCTATGGACCTGATCAGGCCACAACCAGTTCAAGTGGACGTGGAGATTCTGGTGGATCATCTGGTCACCTCAGTTCATTTGTAGAATTTCTTATTGTAGACCATCACCTTGAGGATAGTGCGACACAGGTATAAATATGCATCTACATGTTGAATTTATAAGAATTTTAATGAATGTATATATCAAAAAAAAAATTGCAATACATTTTAATAATCAAAATTTTTGGTGTATAGATGACACTAATGATGGGGAAATCATTCACACTGTGAGTACATATATCGACACCAGTCCTAGTCAGCAACCCTTATGGGGTATTTTGATTTCAATTTTTTAAATTATATATGAAATAATTTTTAACTTGAGTTTTAAATTTATAATTCAATCATGAACATATGTTTTAAATATTTATGTTGGTTTAAGGGAGTCAATTGACTTCCACATCAATTCCACCCGAGGGGTTGTTGAGCACTCCTCCACTGTCGAGTGCCGCAAATCAAGGGCAGGTACATTTATATTGTAAATAATTTAACTTTCATTACTATAATTACTTGATTATGAATTTTGAATTCACTAAATATCAAATGTGCATGTACACTTGTAAATATTATAAGCGTTAAATGTCTATATGTATGTCTAGGTTGATGCGACAATGAGAATGGGCATTAGACAAACATTAGATGTTGTTGCTACTAATGAGGCCTCTAAATTTCAAGTTGTTTAAAAAAGTTTCTACAAAAAATGTGCAAACTTGAATATATATATTTTAACCTAATTCAAGTATACATGCTTTAAATTTGATCTTGTAGGAATTTGTTAGTGCGACTTTTTGCCATGTCTTAGTCATAGTTACACCTCTAGGAGGACACGCAAAGTAGGCTCCAGATATCATGGTAATTTAAATTTTTTATTATATTTAAAGTCAATTACAAATTATAGATGTTCTGAATAACTTTAATTAAATTTAAAATTGATTATATATATATATGAGCTCATATATGTCAAATTATTTTTCTTTTATAGCATGAGACACATCTTGTAGTTGAGCATGTACAAACAGGTCCTAGAGTAGAGGGTGCACAACCTCAGATTATGGTACAATTTAAATATGATAAATTATAAATTAAATTGAATTAAATAATTTTTAATTGTAGACTTACATCTAATTTCAACTTTTTTTGTCTTGTATATGTAGATTGATTCGAAGAATTTAGAGGTTGGTCCATGTGCACCAAAGCATTCAGATCCAGATATGATGGTAATTTAATTTTATGATGAATTATAAATTAAATTGTCATTAAATCATTTTTCATCATCTTACAGCTGATTTCATCTTTCTCTTGTACAGAGTGTTTCAAGTCATCTGCGTAGTCTGTATGGTGTGAAGAGGTCTCTTGATTATAGAGACAATACATGACCTAAACATGATTTTATGGGTTATATTTGATTATTTCATGGACTACATATTTGGTTTCTCATGTACTCTGTTGGACTTTATATTTCATGGGTCAAGTTCTTTGTTGGACTTTAGTTCATGGGTTGTACTCTGATGGACTTTATTTCATGCACTTAATATATTGTAAATAATGGACTTTATTATTGTTCAATTTTAATTTTCACATGTACATTTATGCATTTTATGTTCATAGTCAAGACATTAATATAGGACATTAATGTGAAATTAAATATAAATATGAAATTAAAGTTGAAATTAATATGACATTTTAATATTTGTACTTTACAAATTTAGTGATCCATACATGATATACAAGATTAGAGAACAAAATCATTAAACAATACAAATTTAGTGATCCATACATGATATATAAGATTAGAGAAATAAAATATTAGAGAACAAAAGCAATCCGTTTATATACCACAAAGGATGAAATTTTAAGAAATAAACAATACCATACAAGATTAGAGAACAAAATCATTAATAAATTTTATAAACTAAACATAAATACCAATCAAAATGCAACGATTTTTGCCAAAAAAATTGTTCTATAAGTATACACCATAATTCCTAGTTCTTTTACAACATTAAATTAAAGAACTTAATTATCCAAAAATAGGCTAAGGTTTTGAAATTAAATCATGTAGTCCCATATTTACAAATCATGCAAAGTGCTAGAGAAAAATTAAGAACATAAAAGTCTTCTTGACCTCATGTTCCACAAAAAACATAGTTAATTTATAAGTTCTCAAAACAAATAATAGCATCCAACACTAATTTATAGGTTGTCTTAAGGGGATGTCTTATGGGGTCCTAATATGAAGCCTTAAGGGGATCAAAGAAGAGTATAATTAAGTATAAATATTAAGTGATATAAACAAGTATTATACTTTAGGGTGACTCATTCTTGATGCGGTGTTTTCAAACTTTCTCAACACAGGTAATGCATAGGTACACTACCTCTCTTGAAAGGAAATTTCCAACAAGTTGTT
>VDFB02340948.1:0-66484 GCA_007258455.2 Sequoia sempervirens
TCTCTTGGTCATTTGCAAGATGTAGGTGAGGTTATGTCTTAGGTTGGTCTTGGTTGTTTGGGAATTTTTTAGGTATAAAAAGGTTTCGTCAAGGATAGTAGGCTCAGATGTTGATGGGGACATGTTTTAAAGGGGTAATTCTGCTATCTTCTTTGCCTTGAACTTTTGATAGGACAGGAAAAATAAGTCTTCTTGTGGCTTTATAGGTTCCCTGGGCTTGGGCCAAAAGGCATCTAAGGAAAAATTTTCTTTGGATGACAAAGGATTAAAGCCACTATGGTGGATAGTGTGTTGCAAGTATGAATGTGTTTGGTGGTGTTGTCATTAATGTTGTCATTGATGTCAATATAGTAAAGGTTGTTGCAGAGAAAGGAAACATTGTGATTGTAGGTGGTGCATGTATAGTTGAGATATTGTTGAGATGTTGTGAGTACATGGAGCTATCTTTATGGTGTTGCACGTGTGCTGATATGATGAGTTGCCAAGTGCTTTTGAGAAAATTAATAAATAGTGAAGTCAGAATTGTGTGTTCAGAATGTGCTTTGGTATGTGCTCTGCATTTCTTCTGTGTTGATCCTATGCTTGTGTGGATCTGAAGAGTTGTTTATGGGCATCCTTGGGTGATATATCTTGGATTATAGCTTCTGGGTTGATGAAGAGTGAAAGTTGTGTTCACCGGTGTGTGAATTGGTTTGATAGAGTTGTTTGTCTGTGGACTGGGAGAAATGTATCTTCTCCACAATCCTTCGCTTGTTTGTTTCTAGTCTTGTAGATCTGGAAGATGATTTGTAATGATGTTATTTGTACTCTATCAAAGTTGTTCATGGTTTGGTGCTCCAGAAGACTATTTTTAGAGTTACTGTGTGTGTTTGTGCAGTTTGGATGGACTAATGGAAAGTGTTCTGAGTATGAAGGTTGTTGCAACTACTATGGATGAATATGAAGGCATCTAAGATGTGTTACAGTGTATGATGGAGCATTTTATGTGGTCTACATGTTATCTTCTCATTGTGGAAGCGTGTACTTCAAAGTTAATTTATATTTTCATTAGGTTTGGCCGACCTGGTGTCTACATGTCATGCAAAGGATAAGTATCAATTGAGGAAGCATGTGATTGATCTGAAATGTTGTTTTGGGTCTTGGTTAAGTGTTGGTTTTGTCCACTCTTATTCTCTTCCACTGTAGGAATGTTGAGTTGCTGACCTAATTTGAATATGTAAAATGAAGCATGTGTAGCCAAACTTGGAGAAAATTTCTAAGGTTGAAGATGGTATAAATACAAGTTGAGATGTTAAGGATTGGATGAAGTGACAAGTGCAAGAAGCAAGAGTGTGTGAAAGTTAATTGAGGCAGAAATAATTTAATGTGTTAGACTCCTGAAAGCAGTGAGCTGATGGTGTCTTCAATTTTCTGATCAAGGCTGTAGATGTGTGTAAGTTGTTGTGGTGGATCTTTTGTTGCATTGAGAAAGTGTTCTCTGTGTAACATTCTTATTTCTATCTTTTTGTATATATAGGCAGTGAGCCTCCCTGTTGGACAGTGAGTCCTATTTTAGGTAGTGAGCCTCTTTGTAATCGGTTTTGCATCTATATTGTCAGTTAATCCTCACTGTGATTTTTCCCTTATTGGGTTTTCCACATAAATCAAATGTTTCTTCTATTGATATTGCTTTATGTTATCTACACTTCATGCTCATACTTAATAACAGATTAAAGTGGATGTGAAGTTAATAATTGTTTGAGTTTTGTTTGCATGATTAGTGACAACTAATTCACCCCCCCTCTTAGTTGTCTTGTGCATTTCAACAATTGGTATCAGAGCTTTGGTTCCTCAGAGAAGAGCTTAATTGCTTGAGGTAGATCTAATGACGCACAAATTGAAAATCCATGTGTTTGATGGATTTGATTACAGTTTCTAGAAATTGCAGATGAGAGGTTACCTTATCTCTCTTGGTTATAAGACTTGGAAAGTTGTTGAGACAAAATATGTTGCATCGGCAAGTGGTCCTTCTTCTGCAGATGAGATTTTTGCCTATGAAGAAAATGAAAAAGCAAGGTATGCAACCTATAGTGCTTTATCTAAGCCTAAGCTGACAAAAGTTATTTCATTGGGCATTGCTTATGAAGTTTGGGAAAATTTGAAAGATATCTATGAAGAAAATGATAGAGTGAAATTGTCAAAGAAGCTAACAGTTAAGCGTAGATATGAGAACTTGAAAATGGAAGAAGGAGAAGATATTGCAAGCTACTTTCAGAGGGTTGATATTGCAGTGAATGAAGTCAAAAATCAAGGTGGTACTCTGACAGATGAAGATGTAATGGGAAGATTTTAATGACCCTACCAGAGAGATACAGTGATAAAGTCTCAGTCATTAAGGAAGTGTATGATCCTAAGAAATTCACTAAGGAACAACTATTTGGCACCTTGACCACGTTTGAAATGAGGAAATTTGGAAAATAAAAAGAGAAGAAAGAATCAGCCTTCAAAGCTACAAAGATAGAAGATGATTCAGATGGTGATAGTTTAGAAGAGTTGGAAGAAAATTTTACAAGGAAATTGAAGAAAAGTACTGGTAAGTACAAAGGTATGTTTCCCTTTAAATTTTTCGGTTGTGGAAATATTGGCCACTATGCTTCAAGATTTCCAAATAGAGATGTACACAAGAAGAGCAGAGACAATAAAGACAAAAAGGATAATAAAATCAAGAAATTGTACTATGTTAGAGAAGATGCTGGAATTTCTGATGATGAATCTGATTTTGAGGGTGATAATGATGAATGCTTGTTTCTAGCATTAGAGAATAAATCAGTGTCTACTAAGCATGGAAGATGTGCAAGAGAATGTGGTTCGGAGAACAAGAAGGAAGAGATGGAAGGTACTCTGGTTACTGCTCTTGATGCTAGAAAAGATGAAGACTATTGGGTGATTGATAGTGGCTGCTCAAATCACATGACCAGAGATAAAAGTAAGTTTACTAAACTTGAAAATTATGATGGAGGATTAGTCATGTTTGGAGATGATTCTGGTGCAAAGATTGTTGGAAATTGAACAATTAGTTTTGATGGAAAACACATTACTAATGATGTCTATTATGTTAAGGGCCTAAGGCATAATATTTTGAGTGTTGGAAAAATGTGTAGCAAAGTATTTAAGCTTGTGTTTTAGGATAATACTTGTGAGATCAGAAAAGGGTCCAGAACTGTGGTTGTTGCACGAAGAAGAACATATGGAAACATTTATCAACTTAAGGGTGTTGATGGTTAGTGTTTTGTATCTCAAGTTAATAAAAGTTGGATATGGCACCAAAGGATGGGACATGTAAACTTTGACAATCTGATTAGGATTAGTTCAAGAGAAGTTGTCTGAGATCTTCCTAAAATCACAAAGCCTACTAATACTGTTTGCAGAAGTTGTCAGTTGGGAAAACAAACAAGATGCAGCTTTAAAGGAAAAGAACAATCAATTACCAGAATGTTGGAATTGATTCATACAGACCTCTGTGGTCCTACAAGAACAGGAAGTCTTAATGGTGACAGGTATTTCATGCTTCTTATTGATGATTATTCTAGAATGATATGGGTTGCTTTTCTTAGGGAGAAAGCTCAAGCTCTGGATAGATTCAAAGTGTTCAAGGCTAGGGTAGAGAATGCAGTGAACCTGAGAATCAAGTGTTTAAGGTCTGACAGAGGTGGAGAATTCACCTCCAATGAGTTTAATACATTTTGTGAAGAGCATGGCATAAAGAGACATTTTTTTGTTCCTAGAACTCCTCAGCGGAATGGAGTTGTTGAGAGGAAGAACCAAACTGTTCAAGAGGCTACCAGAAAACTTGGTAGATCTCTCTTAAAACTTAATATTAAACCCTCAAAATGGATGGAAATAAAAGCTAATACATGTTACCATCAAACAAAAAAGATTTCAGAGCATCAAGTAGTTTGTACAGGCTATACATAATAGAAGACCTGAAAACACATAAAATGCAGAAGAAAATGTTTTTTATTTTATTTGAATGCTTCAATATATGAACCAACAACCTTGTTCGAGCCTTTCAAAGGCCTTTTATACTTTTTCAATTCAAAAACCAACCACCCAACATTCCTAACTACTTTTTAAACTCTTAAGACTTAATATTCCCTAAAATTGCATTTTAACACTTTTGATTGACAACTCTTTTGCATTTATGCAATTTTTGACTTATAAATACAAAGAACTCAAAATAAACTTATTACAAAGAGAATGGTCTCACAAGACCTTAATTTAGCATAATAGACTCAACCTAGAACCAAAAGACCTTACTACCAACTCTTAACAAATTGACCACCATTGGAAATCTTCATTTTGCTAGGTGCTCCTGCACCACTTTTCTTAGGGAGAAAGCTCAAGCTCTGGATAGATTCAAAGTGTTCAAGGCTAGGGTAGAGAATGAAGTGAACCTGAGAATCAAGTGTTTAAGGTCTGATAGAGGTGGAAAATTCACCTCCAATGAGTTTAATACATTTTGTGAAGAGCATGGCATAAAGAAACATTTTTATGCTCCTAGAACTCCTCAACAGAATGGAGTTGTTTGAGAGGAAGAACCAAACTATTCAAGAGGCTACAAGAGCTATGATGAAAGAGGGAAATGCACCTAATGTATACTGGAGAGAAGCAATCCACACTGTTTTTTATATTCTTAACAGAGTTCAAATCAAAGGTAACAACACAAAAACTCCTTATGAACTATGGACTGGAAAAATTCCTACTGTTAAGTACTTTAAGGTGTTTGGAAGTAAATGTTACATTAAAAGAGATGATGAGAACCTTGGAAAGTTTGATGCAAGATTTGATGAAGGTATTTTCCTTGGATACTCAACAAATAGTAAAGCTTATAGATGCTGCAATAAAAGATTGAGAATTATTGTTGAGAGTGCAAATGTAAAGGTTGATGAAGATATGCATAGATTAGTTGAAATAAGTGAAGTTGAACCAGATGAGCCTATTTTCAGACAAGTAAAAGAAGCTCGAATAAGGAATAAGAAGAATGGATTAAAGAAGAAGAGGCTCCAAAACCTGCTCCTAAGACTCTGAAATATGTATAGAAAAATCATCTTGAATAACAAATAATTGGAGGCAAAAGTGAAGGTGTAAAGACAAGAAGCAAAGTGGTAGCAACTGAGGTAAATTTGTGTTTACTTTCCAAGATAGAACCTAAAATAGTGTGTGAAGCATGAAAATATGAAAATTAGGTTAGAGAAATGAAAGAGGAATTGCAACAGATAGAGAAAAATCAGACATGGGAACTGTTTCCTAGACTAGTAAGCAAGAATGTAATTGTTACAAAATGGGTGTTCAGGAATGAGTTGAATGAGAATGGTGAAGTGGTAAGAAATAAAGCAAGGCTTGTATGCAAAGGTTATTCACAGGTTGAAGGAATAGAATTTAAGGAGACATTTGCCCCGGTGGAAAGAATGGAGGCTATTCAGGTGTTTTTGGCATTCTCTGCTCACAAAGATTTCAAGGTATATCAGATGGATGTTAACTCTGCATTCCTGAATGGAGAATTGGAAGAAGAGGTGTACATGGAACAATCAGAAGGATTTCAGTTATCAGATAAACCGGACATGGTCTGTAAGTTGAAAAAGGCATTGTATGGACTCAAACAGGCTCCCAAAGCATGGTATGCAAGGTTGGATAGGTACTTGACACAACAAAGATTCATCAAAGGCTCCATAGACAATCATCTCTATTTCAAGGTTGAAGGAAACAAAATGTTGATAGTGGTTGTATATGTTGATGATATCATCTTTGGAGGAAATGAGGGTATGTGCAAGAGATTTGCAGAGGCGATGCAAAAAGAGTTTGAAATGTCTATGATTGGTGAGTTGAATTTCTTTCTTGTACTTCAAGTGAATCAAACTAATAAGGGAATATTCATTTCACAATCAAAGTATGTTAAAGATTGTTGAAGAAGTTTGGAATGGATGATTCCAAACCGGTCTGTACCCCTATGGTGACTGGATGTAAACTGAGTAAAGATGATGAATCTCCTAAAGTTGATCAGAGCATGTATAGATCTATGATTGGTGGACTACTATATCTTATAGCTACTAGACCGGATATCATGCATGCAATATGTTTGGTTGCCAGGTTTCAAGCAGAACCTAAAGAAGCACATGTTACAACTATGAAGAGGATATTCAAATTTCTAAAGGACACTCCGGATTATGGTTTGTGGTATCCTAAGGATACTGATTTCCCTTTGAGTGCTTTCACTTATGCAAATTGGGTTGATTGAGTGGACGACCAGAAGAGTACAAGTGGTGGTGCATTCTTTCTTGGAGGAAGATTGGTTTCATGGCTAAGAAATGTATCATTGTTGCAGTATGAGATGTGTGGGTGCACTCCTAAAGGGGAGTGATCAAACTTTTGTTCTTTTCCATTGATGTCAAAGGGGGAGAGAGTGTTGTGTGTTGCCATCAATGACAAAGGAGGAGATTGTTGCAAGTATGAATGATTTTGGTGGTGTTGTCATTAATGTTGTCATTGATGTCAACACAATAAAGGTTGTTGCAGAGAAAGGAAACACTGTGATTGCAAGTGGTGCATGTATAGTTGAGATAATATTGAGATGTTGTGAGTACATGGAGCTATTTTTATGGTGCTGCAGGTGTGCTGATATGATGAGTTGCCACGTGCTTTTGAGAAAATTAATAAATAGTGAAGTTAGAATTTTGTGTGTTCAGAATGTGCTCTGGTATGTGCTTCACATTCTTTTGTGTTGATCATATGCTTGTGTGGATATGAAGAGTTGTTTATGGGAATCCTTGGGTGATATATCCTGGATTATAGCTTTTGGTTTGATGAAGAGTGAAAGTTGTGTTCACCAGTGTGTGAACTGGTTTGACAGAGTTGTTTGTCTATGGACTGGGAGAAATGTATCTGCTCCACAATCCTCCACTTGTTTGTTTCTAGTCTTGCAGATCTAGAAGATGATTTGTAATGATGTTATCTATGCTCTATCAAAGGCATTCGTGGTTTGGTGCTCCAAAAGACTAGTTTTAGAGTTAGTATGTGTGTTTGTGCAACTGGATGGACTGATGGAAAGTGTTCTGAGTATGAAGGTTGTTGCAACTACTGTGGATGAATATGAAGGCATCTAAGATGTGTTCTAGTGTATGATGAAGCATGTTATGTGGTTTGCATGTTATCTTCTTTTCGTGGAAATGTGTACTTCAAATTTCATTTGTGTTTTCATTATGTTTGGTTGACCTAGTGTCTACACGTCATGTGAAGGATAAGTATCAATTGAGGAAGCATGTGATTGATCTGAGATGTTTTGGGGACCTCTTGGTTAAGTGTTGGTTTGGTCTGCTCTTGTTCTCTTCCACCACGAGAATGTTGAGTTGCCAACCTAATTTGAATCTATAAAATGAAATGTGTAGCCAATCTTGGAGAAAGTTTCTAAGGTTGAAGATGGTATAAATACAAGTTGAGATGTTAAGGATTGGATGAAGAGACAAGTGTGAGAAGCAAGAGTGTGCGAAAATGAATTAGATAGTGAGTCTTATTTTGGGCAGTGAGGCCTTGGCAGTGAGCCTCTTTATAATTGGTTTTACATTTACTCTATATTGTGAGTTAATCCTCACTATGGTTTTTCCCTTATAGGGTTTTCCATGTAAATCTGGTGTTTCTTGTGCTGATATTGTTTTTTGCTATCTGCACTTCATGCTCATACTTAATAACAAATTAAAGTGGATGTGAAGTTAATAATTGTTTGAGTTTTGTGAATGCGATTAGTGACAATTGATTCACCCCCCCTCTCAATTGTCTTGTGCATTTCAACACAGTGAATATTTCATTGTCAAAGGGAAACTTTAAACATTTATGTACAACCAAAGGGACAACTTTCATGGAGCGAAACCAAGGGTGGCCTAGCTTCACACGAAATTGGTCCAATTGCGGGATGATTGAGAATGTGACATTTAATGTTTTTGGTCCTATTTGCAATGGTAAGGTGATCAGTCCTATCGTAGGGCAAGCAAAACCATTGTGTTTCTTGATCCATGCTTTTAGTTTATCAAATAGATCTTAATATAGCTCATGCAAAAGTAAGAATTCCTTGGTGATCACATTCTTTCCACATGCAGGATCTATTAGTATCCCACTAGTGGGCTTGCCATAGATACAACTGACTATGTAGAGAGGACCATCAAGTGCATGTTTGATTATATCCTTAGAGGAGAAAGCAATGTCAAGAGAACTCTTAGTTCGACCCTTATGATGAATGACGGCTATCACCCCTACCATTTCATCTATAGGATTATTATTGATAGTATTATTTTGAATATAATCATTGTTATCATCATATGTGTCAACATTCATCACATCATTCTTTGTAGTTTCGTTGGCTTTGACAAATGAAATATTATGTTTTGGCATTGGGTTGGTGAAAATTTGCAAGTTTTGGTTAGGAGGGGCAACGGATTTATTTCCTTGATCACTAACACCTCCAACAGATAGATGACCAAAATCAATGAGGTCTTGCATGAGATGTTTAAGATGCTTGCAATGTTTTGTGCCATGTCCATTTTTTTGGTGATAGTGGCAATAGGCATTTGATTTAAAGCTCAGGGGTAAAGGCTTATTTGGGTAAGGTGTTTTGATAGGAGGCAAGGTCATCATTTGTTGTTCTAAAAGTTGAGTCATTGTGTTATGAAGGGTATCAAGCAAGGGAGTGAATTATCTTTTTCGGGTCTCCATAGCTAAAGGGTGTCGTGGCTTTGACAACAGCTAGTTGGTTATTGACATTTTGGGTTGTTTGTTGAGGGGGATTAAATTGAAGGAACCCTTTGTTCTATTTTCTAAATGGTTGGGAATTGTTTTGGATTGCAGGTTCAGATTTCTCGATTCAACTAGAAGTGGATTTTGTATCATGACTACTAACCAAATTTTGATAATCGTGGAGGGCAGTACACAAGTGCATGGAGGATGGGAATTTTATCATGGCAAGCTTGTCTTGAATTTTATTTTGCAAATTTTCTATGAACATCTTTTGAAGGTTAGGGTTGGGGACTTGACATCGATTTGGGAATAACGCGATTGATAGCGTTAGATAAAATCAGCTATCTTTTCTTCCTCTTTTTGCTTGTATCTCATTAAATCAGCCAAGGTCATCTTGGGAGTCATATGCACTTGGAAATGGTTTACAAATGCATCAACAAGTTCATTGAATGAACGAATTGAGTTATTCGGTAAAGAAGAAAACCATTCCAAGGCGGTATCTTTTAATGATTGAGGGAAAAGTTTGGCCAACAGTTTATCATCAAGGACAAAGTCACTACATAAGGCGGTATAAGCATTGACATGGTTAGAAGGATCTCTCTTCCCTCCATATTTCTCAAATCTAGGCACCTCTACACCTTGTGGCATCAGTGTTTACAATATCTACAAGGGTAGTGGATTGCTTTTGACATAATATGTAGGTGAACCATTTTGATTTTGGTTTATGGTGGAAATTTGTTTTTGGAGAGATGAAATAGTTTGGAAGAGTTGAGCTATGAGAGGGTCATTATTTGTATTATGAGATGGAAGTGAAAGTGGGGAAGGGGTGTATGTGTTCATAGGAAAAGTGAATGGAATGCTTATAGATGGTAAAGTGGTAGGAGATATAACTTGTGATGCCGCATAGGAACTAGGGATGCTAGCAGGAATACCCAAGGAAGGAATCACATTACTAACTTGTTGCATTGTTGATGTGACTTGAGGGTTGGTATGGGTAGGTATTGAGGCTATTGTTGTGGGAGGAGGAATTTGAGTTCCTCCTCGACTTGTAACATTGCTTGTTGGAAAAAGACAACTAGTGGTTGAGGTGAGATATTTTCCAAAGATTTGCACTATGTTTTTCACAAGGTCAAGCCCTTCTTCACTTTCAATTATGTAGTGAATGTTATCTATAGTGGGGATGGCAGTAGTTGAAATGTTGTCATTTTGCACTTGATGTTGTAAGTGTGCTAGGTCCTCATGAATGTGAATTATGTTTTATTGTGGGACACTATCATTCCTTGGTTCAATTGGCATGCTACTTGAAGGCAAAGAATTGTTAAAGGTATTGTCCATATCTAGTGTACTAATGTCAATACCACGAGTGAAAGAGCTAGACAACCCAAGATCCACAACAATTGTGCTATCGCGGGATGACATTCAAGTCTCAAACTTAATCTCACTACAGTATTAACAACAGGACACCAAATATTCATACAAAAGCTACTAAATGCGGGGTGAATGCAAATGCAATGTAAGCTAAAAACAATGAAATGCTTATAACTGAAATTCTACAAACTGAAACAAAAAAGCAATAACAATGAACAAAAACTTAGAAACTAAACTTTAAATGCCAAAAAATGCAATGCAAAATACGCAAAGGGACTGATTCACCCAGGGTGGTGAATGAGTCCCAGTGATGGATTTTTAAAAAAAAATTATAATTTTTGAATTAAATTTTATGCTTTTTATGCTTTATGAACTGTATATGAGATGCAAATGCAGATTTTGACTATTTTTCAATGAAATTGGATGCACAAATTCAAGTTATATGAGCTTTTACTAATGCACAATTTGAAACCCTAAAATGCAAGTTAACCAATGCAAGTCCTAATGCAATGTTAATGCACTCCAAATTAGAAAAGCTATTCTAAATGTGGGTTCACCAAAATGAAAGGTGGAAAATTGGGTTCTCTCCCACCTTTAGGGTTTAGGTACCTAAAAGGGGCAATTTTCACTAACTTTCACTCAAGAACAAACCCTTGAGATCTCAATGCAAAAGAGAAAGAGATCTTGCAAGAGGGTTGTCCTAGGGGTGAAATGATCTAATGAGGGGTTTGCCACCAAGTTTAGACTTGGAAAAGATAATGAAATGCAAGATGTAAAACAAAACCCTAATTGAATGCAAACTAACACTAAATGACCTAGAAAGATGAATGAAATGCAACAGAGAATAGTAAAAATGGAAAGTGTGCACCTGGGAAACTGGAGATGGCTGAATAGAGGTTTGAATCACTGGAAAATATACAGTCAAGGCTGACTGGGACTCATTTGCCAAGATGGGCGAATCATTCCAGTTTCTAGGAAACTATGCAGGAACAAAAATCTACCAAAAGGGTATCCAAATCTGCAAAATCCTAAAAAATGCACTGGAACTAGGACTCATTCAAGAGAAGTGGCAAATCACTCCAGTTGGGCTTTTCTGCAACTTTCAAAGCTAATTCTACTCTTCCTTGTTTGCTCTATTCTTCTTGACTAGTTCTCGGATCCGAATCTCTGATTTGCAACTTGCAGATAATCTCCAAGGTTCTCCAAGGCTTGATGAAAACTTTGACAACTTTGATCACTGGACAACTTTTCTCCAATCTTTCTTTTTATGAAATATGCAACCTAAACCTACAAATCACACACAAAGGAGAGGGAAAAAGTGTTGTTTGGTTAGTGGATAAGGGTTTTCCTTGGTCAAACCCCTTGTTGGAAATCAATCCTTGAAATAAAAGTAAATATGAATGGAGAAAGATGAATGAACAAAAGGCAATGTTGCAACTCACCAAACCCTAGCAATAAAGTCTTGCAAATATGCTTGAAATGGTTGCAATGGATGTGGTTCTTGACTCTTTCTTGAATGATGTTGATCTTGCTTGAAAAAATTGCTTGAATTATAAACCCTACATCACAATTGTTAGCAAAATAACAAACATGATATATGAAATCATTGACATGATGATTGGCACTTAAATGCTACTCTAAAAATGCTTGATAATCTTCCCTTGAATGCTCTTGTGAACTCTCTTGAATGCTAGGTGTTGAATATGAGTAAAAGAACCTTGTATTTATACTCAATTATGCAAGAATTCCTGAAATTACAACACTACAAGTTGACATCAGATCTAGGAGAATAAAATCTTAGTAGAAATTTTAATTAAATTTGATTTTGGACCACACGGAACTCATTCACCCAAGGTGACAAATGAGTCCCATTAGGCATAATGTATGGGACCAAAAACCAAAATTTCTTAGAAATATGTGAAATATGGTTCAAGGCCAAAAGATCTAAGTGGGACCCATTCACCCAAGGTGGCGAATGAGTCCCAGACACTAAATCTGGGCCACACAAGCTAAGAACACCTGAATTATGATTGGTCAATGATTGGTGTCAGGATTATCCTCGAATAGATGCAATAAATGAGGCTTGTGGATGCAAAATAGGGCCAATTAAAGCATGAGAAAGCCCAATTATTAATGACAAGCCTAGAAAAGTGTGAAAGTGTGTTACAACATTTTACGACACTCCAAATAAGGCAAGATTAAAGTTGATTTTGATTACAAATAGGTTTATTATGTTTAATTATTTGATAAAACCCTAGGAAAGTATGAAAGTGAGTTATAACACTTTATCAAGGTACCATTAAAACCCATTAGTTCACAAGGGCCCAAGACCTAATGTGAATGTGTCATCCACATTACAACACTAAATCAAGGAAACATTAAGCCAAAATCCACAAGGAGGGCCCAAACAAGTGTGAAAATGTAAAGCGATACATTTTTCTACATTACAAGACCATCGACCAAGCTGAATTGATGCGACAAAACAACCATGCAGCAAACAAGACAAAAACCAAGAAATAAGGCGAAAATCACTAAGGTCTCAAACTTACCTATAAATGTCATGGGCATGGGAAAGAAAATGTGGGCGACAAACAAAAAATGCACAAACACCACTAGCAAGCTAGGCATGAGCAATGTGAAGACACCACCATGCATCGAGCACAAGAATTTTGTGAAGAATGTAGGTTGTGATCACAAGGAAGGTTTTTTGAGGAATTTGTAAAGCTCGTTAAAACTTAACTCGATAATTCTCGAATGACATTTGAAATCATTCATTCTCCCTTTTAAAACCAACTAACATGATGTATTAATGCTCATTAAATGTGCAACTACACAATTGAATGCGTTGACAAGTGGGAAAAACAAGACAACAAGATATTGCCACCATCAGACCTCAAAAGTTGGGAATGTCACAAGACAAGCACGTTGACTATGAGAACATTGATTATTGAAACTCTGAAACAAAGAATGAATGAAATAAAGACATTGGGGATCAGGTCTGACAAAGATGTCATGCCATCCTTGGAAACCAAGTGAAACTTTGACAAGGGAAGGGAAGAAAAAGAAAAGGGGGTCCTCATTTTGCTAGAAAACAAAATGGGGTGTGGGTACAAGGCACAACAATTACCAATGCTTTCAAGTGGTTCACACCTCATACAACATTAATAGCAATCAATAGTTATGTAAATGATTTTTTATCAACATTACTAACAATATAAACCTAGGCATATGAATTTTACCAACATTAATGACCGTATAAAAGTAGGTATATAAATTTTTATCGATGGTCAATGAACATGATCTAAATAGATCTTAGTAAATTAGTAGAGCTACACTTTCTCTCTCATATGAGGCATTAGGAAACTACACGGAATTTCAAATCTTATTCACATAATATAAGCCATGAAGAGAACTAATCACAATTGGAAATAATTGAAGAGAGAGATTATGTATGCATTCTTTTGTATTGAATTTTGTGCATGAGTTTTTGTGAAAGGCTATGGTGATAGGATGATTCCTTGCAATTATAAAAATTGAGATATTTATTTTCAATTACGTTTTGATGGGTATACATACCCTATTCCCAAGCTCCAATTTGAGTGCAAGTTGGTAGCATGCTATTTTGAATTAAATTAGAAATTTATAAGGCCTTTTCAATAAACCCATTTTGAACATTCCTACCACCATGGAATTCTTTGAGGCCACATTTCTTTGAGGATATTTTATCAAACGACTCATGTCTAAGCTTCCTCATTTTTTCGTAATGGTTAATAAATAAGTTTCGATAATTTTTCACATATACACCTCACAATAACTTTTGGATAACAACAACTACTCTTTTTATAATTTTTATTGAGTAATGCAGATTACAAGGAAAAAAAATGCAATTAACAACTACTTTTTATAAAAAAAATGCAATTAACAACTACTTTTTATAAAAAAAATAGCAAGTAGTATGGATAAGAAATATGTTTCATCCACATAATAACAACCTATCTTAAGTTATAATACAAATCATTTGGTAGATATGATAACTAATTTGTGGAACATATCTTGATGATGAAGTTCCTATAGTAGATCTCACACACTTGATCTCTTGCCTCTTTTTCTCTTCAAACTCTTTGGAATCTCCATCAGGATATAGCATCCCTCTTAATCTTAGCTAGAACAACTTCTCAACTAAATCAAAACTTTCTTCCTCAAATGGTCATGGAAATCCTCCTGAAAAGAACCATTGATAGGGATTAATAATCCTCCACCAAACTTTTGTCATACCATTTTATGTGTTTATGGATGTTCATACCATATTTTGAAGCTCCCCATCCATCACACCATACTCCCCTCTCCTTTCACCAAACTTATATAAAATCACTTTTAGTATTGCTTGTTGCCCATGGTTCATTAATTTGTCCCCTTCAATATTTTTATTTTATTTGAAAGATCTCTTCTAAATATATTTTAATTTTATCCCATGTAATGACCAATGTGTAATCTACCTACCATGAGGGATGTAACACTCCCACCTATGACAACAATTCAAGACCCTGCACTACTTGATTTCAATCTTCATCCTTTTTCAAGTGTTTTATGCATATGTTTGTGATTAATAGTTCAAGTGCATAGCACATGCTATTTTAGGCTTTTCCTACATAACATGGAAGCAATAGAGTTTTATGTGCATGTTGGTTGATTGATTGAGACTTTGGTTGCATATTGTGGTCCAACATGTGATGATAATTCATTAGGAGTCTTACTTCTTGTTCAAACCATGAATGTTGAAATGAACAAAGGAACAATGATAAATAAATCTAGAAATACCTTTGTCCAAATTTCTGAAGGCAACAATTCTAAACCCCTAAAATTCCATAAGCTACTTTATAAACACATAAACAAAAATCTCCACAATTCACATAATTTAAGCACCCAACTTCAAATTAATTCTTGAACATCCAACTTCAAATTATTTAACCCCACTTAAATTCCCACCCAATTAGCATCAAATTCTCTATTATGTGCTTTCATTTCAGAATGAAGTAAATGTATAAATGAAGTTGAAAATTGAAGACCAACTAAATAAGATTTAACATTAAATGTCAATTTCTAAAACCCACAAATACAAATTTGTGTAAATTAAATGAAACATCTTTATAAATACAATAAATTCCTAAAAAACACAAAACAAGACTTTGAAAAACAAATCCCACCTACACCCAACTTCATCTTTCTCAAACTCAATAAGTTCAAACCTTAAATTCTATCCATTATCTACAAATTACAGTCTGAAACAAAGACCCCTCCAATTTCCAAACTCAAATTATTGAAACCAACATAAAATATTTTTGATTTTTTTATAAACTAAACTCGCCAATGAACAAATTAACTTATTAAACTGAAAGGAAAAAATTCATTTCCCATTATTTTCCCAAAAGCCCACATCAAATTCTCACATAGCTTGATCATATATAATATATAACACAAAATTGTGTATAAATAGCATATAGTTTTCACAGTCCACGATAATGTATTGCTGAGATTTCTGGCTTGAAACTGTATGTGTGATTTTTACCATTGACGTTTCGGATCAAACTCCATGATCATGATCATGGAGTTTGATCTGAAACGTCAATGGTAAAAATCTCAACAATACAAAATTGTATAATCCATTTTAAGCAACTCCCAGAAATGATATTTCAAACTCACAAATCTGGATTCTCTAAATCAATAATAATTCGCAAAAACAAATCCCAAAAGTACCCACGTCCAAATTTCTCAAACTCAAAATTTGATACCCTGAAATTCGAGGATTCTTCAGGAAATTATTGAAGATCTTTAAATTAAAGAACGCCTTTTTACAAGGAAAGAATAGTAGCAGCATAGACAAGGCAAGTGACCTGTTTGACAGAATGCCTCAGAGATCTGTTCCCCTGGCTGCAGGATATGCACAAAATGAATTTGTTGAAAAGGCTTCAGAAATTCAAGAAAATGAAATTGGCGGGGATAAAGGCAAATTCCACAAACATTGGCGGAATCCTCTCTCCCTGTGCCAAAATGGGATTTGGAACAGGGTATGCACATACATCAAAGCATAAAGGGAGCGGGAATTTTGACAGTTAAAAGGCGCGTGAACTGTTTGACAGAATGCCTCAAAGAGATATGGACTCATGGAATGCCATGATTGCAGGATATGGCCTTAAAAGGTCGTATCGCCCAAAGATTATAACATAAACCCTAAAATTAGTTGAAGCCAGGTGCAATCCTTAACAGTACAGTGAATTCTCCAGCAAATGCTACTGAAACAGAGAAATGTATAATTTTCATGCAAAATACTTCCTACCGACAATCTCACCTCACACTGATGACGCTGCTAGGGTTCCACCATTGGCAGGGCTTAGGTGATTCTCCTGTGACCGCCACAATCTTTATCCTCTGCTGGAGAACTACAAACGATTTTTATCTGCAGTAATTGGAAGTTGCAGCCGCTATATTTGCAGTGTCCAAATCTCCCTTTGCCCATTTCACACCGAAACAGAGAAAATTAAATCGTTACGAAAGAAATTTTTGCCGCTGCAAACCTTTCAGTGATCATCTATGTTTGGTTTTAATAACTTCATAGAGAGAAAGCGAATGTTTCAAAATTTGAGAATCATTTAAAATCTTTTCATCTTATATTAAATCATAAGATTTTCTATTATTTATGTTTTTTCCACCTAGATTAAATAAATATTATTTGATTTTTACAATGTTTATTTGATTTCATTGGATTTTGGTACAATGCATATGAATTTGTTTGATTTTGGATATGATCTCATATCTAAAATCAAACAAATTCATATGCATATCTTGAATATTCATTTGATTTGATTTTGGGTGTAGATGATATAGATTTAATTATTTAATGTTGTATTTATTCATTTGAACAAGTGTGGTGAGTACTTGCCTTTGTAGTATTTTAATTAGAGATTTGTAGAGTTGGAATAAAAATAAATGTAAGTTTAATTAATGTGAATAAAATTAAATGTAATTTTTTTTTTAATTGTTGTATTTTAGTTTTGACTTTTGTATTTTGTGTTTTGTTTGATTAATAGTGTTGGTTTTTTTTATATGTTTTGGTCATGTAATATAAATATCTTGTTTGATGTTAAATATTTGAAAATAAATAAATTGGAATAAATATTTATTGTTTGGTGTTATTTGTTTTCAAAAAAATTAAAGTTGAATACATTTAAATATTTATATAATGAACCCATTCATTGAGAGAAGGAAGTAGTTTATAAATTATTTGTACTAGACATAACTATGACTAATAAAGTTGAAGTTGAGTTTGTTCTTTAGAATAAATATTTGCTAACTTTAAATAATAAAATGATTTATTATTTGGACCGGTGTCTGTTGTGTGGGAGTTGCGTCCATTGTGCTGGGCGCAGACTTCCTATTTATTGTCGAGGGCTCTCCTTTGGAGCGGTTGTGCTGGGTGCAGCCTGTCTTGGCGCCAGGCTTCCTCCTTTGCCCATGTGGGTTTGTGGTGTGGGCACGTGGTCTTGGGGTGGCTGCGTGGGTGGCCTACCATTTAGTGGGGCCTTGGTTCTTCCCATTGCCATGTGGGTTTTGTCTTTTCTGGAGGCCTCCTTGCTATTGTTTGGGTGGCTTATGGGTGGAGGGGGTTCAATCCTTCCCTTGGGTTCTTCTACCTTTTCTTGTAAAAGTGACCTGGGGGCTTGCATGCCTGCTAGGGTTTTTGTTTATTGTTATGCCGCATGGGGAAACATCTGGGGCTAACCCCAAATTGGATTTCCAATCAGCATTTGGTTTGAAGCCTTCGACACATGGTGTGAATGTTTTTGACAATACATTGTTTTCATCAGAGACAGAGATGAATGATCTAGGACCGGTTAGTGGTTCTCGGATAACGAAGATTAATGGGTGTTTGGAAAGATGCAAAGAGAGATCGAAGTTGGCTATCCTGATGGAGATGCTTGCTGATGATATTGAATACTATTTGAGGCACTCATTTTATTGCAAGTTCATGGGTTTGAGAGTTTCGCTACAATTTTTGGAGTCCTGGGCTCAACGGACTTGGATGTCGGAGGGGGAGATGGAAATTAGGCTCCTTGCAAACAACTATTTTATGGTCTCATTTGATTGCATGATAGATCAAAATAAAGTCTTTAAGGGTGGTCCCTATTTTTATAACTAGGTGGGTTTGTTTATCAAGCCATGACATGTTGGCTTCAACCCGATTGAGGCACTACCAACTCAGATTCTCGTTTGGGTTTGATTGTTGTGGTTTCTAGTTGAGTGTTGGCGGGATGACGTGTTGCATTTGCTGGCTTCAATGCTCGGTAAACCTATTGGGTCCTCACAATAGACACAGTTTAAAAAGGTAATGACTTTTGCTTGTATCTGTGTAGAAATTGATTTAAGTAAGCCACTGCCATATTCTGTTGAAGTGAGTGCTAGATCCTATCCTTGGGTGCAACAACTTGATTGTGAAACCCTACCTTTTAGGTGTCATCTTTGTCATGAATATGGTCACTTGTAGCGTAGGTGCCCTAGGGATAAGCCTGTGGTGCCTCAGTCTTCTCAACCTTCTCGCAATCTACTTAGGACTGATAAGGGGAAGGAGCCTATTCTAGGTGATGGTAACAGGGATGATGGTTATGTCCCTATCAAGGCTTACAATAGGAATCAGGGGCAGAAGCGGACCTTGAGGGAGAGACAGGATGATGACACTTTTAATAGTTTTGAGGTGTTGGATGATCTCAGCCAGGAGGAAGTGAATCTAGGGTTTCTAAACTTGGATTTGGGAACTTTGGGTATAGGACAGGGCAAACCTCCTTTGGAGGCTATGCAGGTTGCATAGGAGATTGGGGTTGGGCAGCTAGATACATATCAACAATTGATTGTCCAGGCTGAATAGGAATCTACTATTGGAGTTTCGAAGAGTAGTGGAGGTGGATCCCCATTTCCCCTAAAAGAAGGCACGAAAGTGGGAAAGAGCTCTTTTTCCTCTTCTTGCTTGGGTATTCCTTAAAAGGAATCAAAGAAAGGGGTTGGTGAGAGGACTTCCAAGCTGGGAAGGAAAAAGGATATGGATAAGATTAAATTAACTGGGGAAACTTTGGTGGAGTCAGGGTTAGTTAGGACTTTGGATTCACATTTTTCATGCCTCCTGAAATGATTGTTCTCTCATGGAATGTAAGGGGCTTGAACAGTGGCCCTTGGCAAAAAGTTGTTTGTGATTTGGTTAGGAATCATTCTCCAGATGTTCTTTTTCTTTAGGAGACTAAATTATATATGGATAACATGTTGGACATGGCTCCTAAGTTGTGGAAATATGGTGAATGCTAGTGTATGGGGGCTCTTGGTGCTTTCGAGAGGTTGGCTTGCTTTTGGAACCCTCAGAAGATTTTCCCTCTCTAGTGGATGTCCTCTAGATCTTCTATGTCCCTGGTCGCCTCTTGGTATGAGACTGGTGAGTGTATTCTCCTCTCTAATGTGTATGCTCCTATTGAGTTTCAAGGTAAACAAATTCTATGGTCCCATCTTCATTTTTTTCGTAGCTTAGCTCCTTTCCATCTATGGGTTATGGCTGATGATTTTAATGCTATTGTGGAGTTATCTGAGAAAAGAGGTGGAGTTGCTAGGTTGGAGCCTTCTGCTATGTTATTTAGAGATAGAATTTCAGAATTAAATCTTACTGATGTTCAACCTAGTAATAGTTGCTTCACTTGGAATAATAGGAGAATTGGTGAGAGTTGTGTTGCTGAGAGGCTGGATCGATTCTTGGTTTCCTATTATTGGGTTGGAGACTTGTGGTCCACTCGATTTGAAATTATTGATTGGAAAGGTTTTAATCATTGGCCTATTAAGCTTAGTATTATCTCTGCTTGAGGGCCTCATTCTCCCTCCTTCAAGTTCCAACTTATGTGGTTACGGGATCCTATTCTTCATGAACATGTGGCTGAGTGGTGGAGGACTGGTAGACTGGATTTTGGTACGACAATGTACACTTTCTCCAAGCTTCTTCAGTTTGTCAAATATCAGCTTAAAAGGTGGAATCAACGATGTTTTGGTAATATCTTTCATGCTAAGGTCGTTGTGCAGGAGGAGTTGAATAATATTATGTGACTGATTCAAGCGAATGGAGCTTTTGAGGTTCTTTTGAGGGAGGAGGTTAGGACTCTGAAAGTGGTTGAGGAATTTGAATTGCGGGAAGAGATCTATTGGAAGCAAAAGGCCTAGGTTGATTGGCTTCAGGAAGGTGATAAAAACACTACCTTCTTCTTTTATTCTATGAAGGACATGAGGCATGGTAATTCCATTTCTATTCTGGTGAATGATAGGGGGGACATCTTGCCTCGTTTTAGGAAATCTCTGCTGAAGCATCTTAGTATTTTGCTACTTTATTCAGGAAGGATTCGTGGGGGGGCTTTGTTGAGGAAGCACAAACTCTTTCTTGTATTCCTCAGTTGGTCTCTAGGGAGGCGAATGAGTATCTGATGAAAGAGATCTCTCTTGATGAGTTGGAGGGGATTGTGTTTCAGATGAAGAGGGGTAAAGCTCCTGGCCCTGATGGTTTCCTAATTGAATTTTTTCAAGAATTTTGGGATATCATAAAGTTGGATCTTCTGGCGGTTTTCCATGAGTCCCAGAGGAATAAGCAGATGCTTCATGCTCTGAATTCCACCTTCCTTGCTCTCATCCCCAAGTGTGAAGGGGTTGATAGGTTATCTTAGTTCTAACCTATTTCTCTATGCAATGTGGCTTGTAAAATTATTTTGAAGTTATTGGTTGAGAGGTTGAAGAAGTGGCTTAAATTGTTGATTTCAGAGGAACAGAGTGGATTTGTGGTGGGTCAAAAAATTCTTGACGGGGTTATCATTGCTACGGAGACCATCCATTCCATGGATTGCTCCCAGGTGAAGGCAATGTTCATTAAGCTGGATGTGGCTAACGCTTATGATAGGGTTAGATGGTCTTTTCTGTGAAAGATCCTTGTTTCTTTTGGTTTTGATGAGGAATGGATCCAATGGTTCATGAGTTGTGTCATGTCTGTATCCTTCTCGGTTTTGATAAATGGAGACCATTATGAAATTTTTGGTGCCTCAAGGGGTTTGCGCCAAGGGGATCCTCTTTCTCCATTTTGTTTTCTACTTCTTGTGGAAGGTCTTAGATGTTTGTTGAAAAGAAAGGTGGAACTTGGCATCATTCAAGGTTGGCGATGGGTTGGAGATTTTCCTCCGCAATCTCATTTGTAGTTTGTTGATGATACTGCCTTGATGGGGAGGGCTACTATTAGGGAAGCTACTAATTTGAGGTAGGTGTTGGACATCTATCTAGTTGCTTTAGGGAAATTGATTAATGAGGAGAAATCTTCCATCTTCTTCTTCAATACGTCGACACCCATATAGAGAAGAATTTCTAATATCTTGAGGTTTCAAATTGGGGTTTTCCCTTTGACGTATTTGGGCATCCCAATTTATGTTTGCCAACTTCCCAAGGGTTCTTGGCAAAATATTATCGGTAAGCTTCGTGCAAAAGTTAATCATTGGACCCATAGATGGTTATCTTTTGCGAGGCGGGTTCAGCTTCTCAAGTCAGTGGTGCAGGCTCTTCCTACCTACAGATGTATGCTTCAGGTGGCTCCGATGGGTTTTTTGAGGGAGTTGGATTCTCTTGAAAGGAAATTCTTATGGGCTGGAAGTTTTTTTTCTTCCAAGTGAAGCTTGGTCAGGTGGGATGTTGTTTGCAGCCCAAAGCAATTTGGTGGTCTTGGTCTTCAACAGTCTGCGTTATCCGGAGTGGCAGTGGTTGCTAAGCTATTCTAGTGATGGTGTGTGGAGCAAGATCTTCCATGGGCCAAGATATTATCTCATAAGTATTTTTTGGGGATTCCTTGGTAGGATCTCCCTCATTACCCTCTTGAGGGGAAAGGTTCGGTGATTTGGAATACTCTTCAGAAGGGTGCACAACTCATCAAGGAAGGTTTGTTTTGGATTTGTAGATAGGGCACTAAAGCTCTTTTTTGGTCAAATTCTTGGGATGGATTCCCTCCACTTACTTATCAGTTCCCCAACCTACTTCCTTTATGTCAAAGATTTCTCATGGCCGGCTAGTCTAGAGTGAGTGACTTCAAGTCTATCACTTCTTTTGGTTAATTGGAGGTGGCTCATTGGAAGGATCCCACGAAGTAGTCGGATTTGGGACTTGTGGAAGAAAGTGCTAAGCTTCACAAGATTCTTTATAGTAGGAGTTGTAGCTCTCTTATGGAAGAGGATATTCTTGCTTGGACCCATAATCCTAAGGGGGTTTATTTGGTTACTTTTGGTTATCAGGTTTTATTGGCTTAGAAGCTGACTAGGGAAGAGGTTCATTGGTGGAAAAGGGTGTGAAATAAACTCTCGTGGCCAAAATGCAACTGCTTGTTCTAGACCTTGGCATGGAATAGGTGCTTGACGTAGGATAACATTCATAAACGGGGATTCCAGGGACCTTTGTTTTGTGTTATGTGTGGGAGAGCGGAAGAGGATTCTTCGCATTTGTTCTTTCGATGACCCTTTGTTGTGTAGCTTTGGCATTGGTGGTGGGAGGTGTGGAAGCTTCCTTGTATTCATGCTTGCTCTCTAGTTGAATTCTGGGATAGTATGGGAAGACCTCCCTCTATGGCTTCCTTTTTGCAAGATGTTTGGTATGTGGGCCCTACCTTTCTGCTTTGACAGATATGGCTGGAGCAGAACCACCAAATTTTTCATGATCAGAAGTTGGTGGGTCGGCAAGTGTGGATGTGTATGTTAGGAATGGTGTAGGAGTCAGTTTTGGCTAAGTGTGATGTGGTTTTCCCCTTAGAGAGAGGTGATGCTGTTTTGGTGGCCAGACTAGGTCTTCAGGAAATTCATTCCTCTTTTGTCAGCTCCAGGAACTGCAGGCATGGGAAAAAGAGAGTTCAACGGGTTGGAAGGTGGTTACCTCCTCCAAATGGATTTTTAAAGATCAATATAGATGGATCTTCTAGGGGAAATCTTAGGCCTGTTGGGATTGGTGGGGTTGGCAGGGACTCAACCGGGTCGGTGATTTTCTGTTCTCTATACATGAGGGGGTGAAGACTGTTAACTTCATGGAGGGTTTGAGGATTCTTTATGCTATTGAGAGGGCCCTTGATTTGGGATGGCAAAAGGTTATATGTGAAGATAATTCACAAATATTTATTAATTTGTTGAATGAGTGGAAAATATATGATATAAATTGGCAGTTGGCTTTGGTGGTTCAACGGATTCTTCAGGTTAGTTCTCAAATGGAGGAGGCATCCTTTGTTCACATCCTAAGAGAGTGGAATCGTGCTGCCGACTACTTGGACAAATGGGCCTCTGAGCATGATAGTGGTTGGAAGGTTGAGGATTGGGGTTAGGTTAACCCTGAGTTGCGTCCGGATTTGGACTGGTTCTTTGAGGAGGATAGGAGGATACATGGGGATAGTTGATATTGTTTTATGCTATGGGTTGTTCTTTGTTTTCTGGGGCTAGGTCCCTTGGCTATTATTGTAATGCTCTATTATGATTTCCAATAAAGTTTTTACCCCTTCATTTAAAAAAAAAATGATTTATTATTAAAAATAATTCTTAATTTATTTTAGTTGATTTTGAAGTTAACTATACTATTAATATAATAAATATATTATATTCTAATTTAATATTAATAATTTATAAATTACATTATATAAACTAAGTAAATAGGTAATAATATAATAGTATTAATATTATAATTAACATAGTAGTTAATTAAGATAGTTTATTAATATATATAAATACATATGAAAGGAGAAACTACAATGTATAAAATAACCTATATTATATATTATATAAATTAATATATTACTTACATAATATAGGTTAATTTATTTACCTACAAATTATTACCTATAATAATATAAGATATAAATAGAAATAATATATATATATTCTATAAGAAGAAGGAGAACATATATAATCAAATTATACCATAAAATATTAAAAACATAAAAACATAGATAAAGTTATTAGTCTAATGAAAAAAATAATACAATTTATTTATTTATTTTTATTTCAATAGTGTGAATCCAAATCTCTATAATAATTAATTGATTTTCGTAAGATTTTTTTTAACAAAAAAATAACAATTACATATATTAAAAAATCATTCTTAAAAAAATGTCGAAATAAGTAACATTTATTTACTTTAGAAAGATTTAATGAAATGATTTTATAAAGCAAAAAATGAAAAATCATTCTTTAAAAAAATATTTAATTTGCTTTATCGCAAATAACACAACTTTTTTAACCAATCATATGCACAAAAAATAATTTTTATAATTTGTAAAGTTAAATATTTTACAAGTTCACTTTATGAAATTGAATTTTATTTTAATTTTTGTTTAAATATTGTTTTTGATTGGTTGAAAACTAAATTATTAATAACTAGTTAACTAAAAAAAGCCAAAGTCATTACAATAGTACTATGCCAAGGCAAGTACTAACAAGTACTAATAAGAGATTAAATTCAATAGACGATCATATTTTTTTCAACATGATAAACTATGTTGATGAGAAAAATTCAAAAAAGATGATTAATCAATACTTGACAAGTAAATTGAAACAATTTACATATCTAACACTATAATATTTGTAATATTAATAATTAATTTTTTGATTGACTGAAGAATTGAAGTGATCTAAAATAACTAATGATTCAAAGGTGATATGATTTTCAATGATGATGCATTAAGAGTATGGTTCATTGATTAAGATATAATATATTTGAATTATTTTTGTTTATTCATGATGAGGAAGTAGAATTCAGATTTTTACTTTATAATACATTAGAATATTGCTATTCTTATGTTCTTTTCCAATCATTATAAGTTTACAAAGCAAAGTAATTTTTACAAAGTATAGTGATAGGAAAGAGAATATGTTTAATATCATTATGTGGATATTCTTGTATACAAGACTTAAATTTTTCAAAATAAAATAAAATTGAATGAGTCTTTAGAGAAAATGTTTTTTGTTGTACCCAAAATAATTTTTTGCTTCAAAGAGACATTTTTCTTAAAATGATCTAAATCATGTAAAAATGTTGTCAAAAGTATGTTTTAGGTCAAACAAAACATAAGGTTTTTGTGGGCTTGTGTCAAGGACGATACTTGCAAAATTCTGAAAATTTAAAAATTAGGGTTTCAAATCCTTGTTTTTAGGAAAACCCCTAAAAATAGGACCTTTTTGGAATTGATTGAAAATGATTTTGATAGGATGGATTGACTTCACGATCATACTCGTCAAGTCAAAATCACCAAATTTTTTGTTTTACTCAAGTGGGTCTATTTGTATTTTTCAGGAAGAAAGTTAGGACCTCTACAACCATTAATGGCAAAAATGTTGGTATGTGGCAACTAATCATGCTATACTGTATAGCCCATGGTATACTATACACCCCAGCCCCTTGTCCTCGTCGAGGTCCAGGGGCAGCAGCCCCAGAAAAGCAAGGGTTCAGGGGTGCAGCCCCTGAGAAAAAAATTTTTGCCATTTTTTTTGCGTCATCAGCGAAAAAGGAAAAATCTCCAAAAAAGAAAGAAAACCAACTTTGTAAAACCATAATTCTGGAAGCTTCTAAAAGCTTGTTAAAAGGGGTTGGGATGGGGATTACAGTATGATGAAAAACACGATTATTTGCAAGATTGTAATAGGTTTTGCACTGAATAATAAAAGTATTGGATGGCTATGGTTTGGTGGATGTAGCCCAGATTGGGTGAACCACGTTAAATTCTCTGTGTTATGATTTATTCTGTGTATGTTTTAGTTACTCTGTTTATTATTTAAATCTGCATTTAATTGTTAGATATCTGCCATCTCTAACCCTAACAAAAATGGCCATTACCGAGTGTTGAAAGCTAAGCCTCAAAAGCTTCAATGAAGAATCCATGGCATAAATACTAAAAAAAATGCTATTTCACAAAGGGGATTTTCAAAATTAAAAAATGTCAAAAATTGACTAAATCTGGAAAAGGCATGCCTTGCTACCAAGGAGGTTATGCAGTTAAACATGAGAAAAGCACCCCTGTTGACCAGGGGTACCCTTGAACTAGATGATCTAGATTTCACTTTTGGATGAACTTGTCTTCAAGTGATCTCTTCGGCATCATCTCAGCCTTGCAACAAACCTATCAACCAGCTTGCGAGACACATCAAATGACAACAACTGTTGATAGTTAGAGCATGCAAAATGGAAGGTAAATCAATGCATATCAAGACAAAAGTGCCCCTGATGGCCAAGGGAACCCTCGAATTTGAGTCACTTGATGAAGTTTTCAACAACTGCTTTCTACAAGGCATCTATTCAGCTCTCTCTTAGCTTCATGATCAATGCAACTACACGTTCATAGGACCTATCAAGTAATCAAAGGCAGAGATCAAGCAAAAAACACCAAAGGTGGGAGTTGAATAAAGAATATGGAGAAATTGGCTAAGTGTTAAGGAAAAATGCCCCTACTGGGAAAAGGTGCCCATCTTTTTGGATAGTCAGATGCAGTCTACAAGCACAGTGAGCTCCAAGATGACCTTATTTGGTTTGATCAATCTCAACAATGACATTATCAGCAAAGATAATGGAAAAATCAGACATCTGATGACAGAGATTGAACTGGGACCATTCGTGAAAGTTTGCAACATGAAAATCATAAGTAAAAAAAAGCCAAAAGTGGCCCTACAGGCCAGGGGTGCCCAAGCTTTTGAAGGACCTAAATCAACTTTCAAGTTTTGTAAAGCTAGTCATCCTTTCTGGGACTGAGCTAGTTATTCATCCTAGGTTTCAGCAAGATCATCAGACTCATCAGTCAACAATGATCTTAGATTGGAGGATGAAGGGTCAAACTGAAGGGATTGAATAAAACTCAAGAAATTGACTAAGTTTGAAGCTAAAAGCACCCTGTTGGGAAAAGGTGCCCTTGAATCAAAAGCATCAGACTCAAGTTTTGAGCTTTGCAACTCCCAAGCACACTTCATCAGAGTTGTTCCATCTCAGCAATTGAACTATCAACAACACCTCAAGATCAACTAAGCAACCGAAATTGAGGATCGAATAGAGGTACTTCACCACAAAAAAATAATGAAAAAATGTTCAACTCTTCAAAGGGACACCTAAAGTCAAAGGCTTAGTTGACTCAAGTTAAGATATTTTGAAGCCTTTGTATGTCTAAAACGTCCCTAAATGGGTGGAAAATCAATGTTGTGAACTTCAAATCAGACAGAAAGACTCTTTCATCATGAGTTGGTGCCCAAACTTGATTGCTTCAACATCAATCACTATGTATCAAGCTTGGACTCCATTATTCATTGTTTCTCTTTGTAGGTTGAAGCTCAAGAACAAGAATTTTTCCTCTTCAACATCTTTTCAAGATCTGACAGAGGGGTTTTCACTGTTCTTCATATTTTTGAAGATCAATTGCATAAAGGGATGATTTATCAGAGGTTGCATCTAGAGGCATGATTTTCTTAAAGATCCAGAAAGGCAATTGATAACTTCCAATCTTCTTCTTTCCTTTTTCTTCTATTCTTGTCTTAGATCTTCTTGCATGTCCAAGAAAACAACAAATGATCATAGATCTGATCAACTGGGTATGATCAACACAACTTTCTCAACAAAACCCACTTGTTGAATTTTTCTAGAAATAGTAACCTTGCTGACCCTATTTTTATGGATTTCCAGAAAAAGTCATGAATTTCAAAATCAAACAAACTGGGTTTGTTTAGCATTGAAGCACAAACAATACCCATGTGTCAGATTTTTTTTGGAAAACTACTTCTTGGTGGGTGGCTATTTTTAGGGGTTTTTAGAAGTTGTCTAAACAAATTTTTGTTTACAATCAACAGTTAAGTTTTTTAGGATATAATACTCTCAAGTTGAAATCAAGACCAAAATGGTCCTACTTCATGACTTTCTGAAAAGCACTTGACACATACATGCATCAAGTGAAGCCCATAGTCAAGTTGGACGTGTTGGAAGGCGTAAATGACATCACTATTCAATGGATAGCCAGATGTAGAAGGTAGTCATTCCAAACACAGAGCCGCCATCAGTTACTACCACACTACCTTCCACATTCCATGTCAACTGGGTTGGATAATGCAGTTGCAAAGAAGATCGAATATCAAAAGCAAATTGTGAGAGGCAAAAGAAGTCAATGACTGGCTAGTGGAACTGTTGACTAGAGGTGGTGAGGTGTTAAACACCTAGTTAGGACATCCTACCCTCCAAAATAACATTAATGACAAATAGGAGTTAACTTGATTCCCATTTCCAAGTTAACTCAATGTCCTACTGATCATGCATGTCAAATCCCACCAATTATGGATGTCTATTCTAGATCTCCACTAATTGTGGATCTCTATTTTGGAGGCACATTTTGTAATTAAAGTTCACTTTTAGTTTAGTTTCAATTAACTGAAGTAGATTTCCAGTTTACTGCTTTCTCAGCTACTTTTTAACATAGGAATAAATCTTGTTGATTGATTGGAAAGAACTCATTGTAAAAATCAAGGAGACTTTAAGGTTGCCCACTCCTTTGAGTTCTATAAATAAGAGCCTTTTCTCATTATTTTTGAACCTTTATTTACAAGGAAAAATTGATGTTCCATTGTGTCAACAAGCTTGCAAGTCTATATTTGTTCACTCTTGGATGAGAGTTGTTTGGTTTTGATAAGCAATTGTGTATGATTTCGTACCTTTGCTATCCCAAACCTTTGTAATTTGTTGAGAAAGTTTGAAGATATAAATCAAAAGGCACATGCAATTTGATCCAAAGATTCAAGTTCTTTCAATGTCTTGTTCTTACAATCTGTTGTTTCAATCTCCCCCTTGGACAAGTGTCATCACCTCCTTGGGTATTTTGATGTTGATGATTGTAGTTTGATGTTGTTTAATGAGTTGTATTTCAGCCTACACTTTGGATAGGTTTCATCACCTCCTCAGGAATTTTTTAGCCAGTTCATCATTATTTTTTGTTTCTAGTAAGTTGCATCCTAGACTATACCTAGAATAGGGGTTTCTCCTCCTTGGCAATCCTGAGATTCATCTTACTGTAAGAGTGATTGCTTGCATAAATCCTTATTCTAGCATAAAATATGAGAGTTCAAAGCCTAGTATGCATTCTGAGAGATAGTCGGCCCAAGTGATCCAACCATCCATTCTTGCTCCTATTCCCTCATGTGTTGTTTACCTTGAGGAGATAGGATAGATTAAAAGCTAGTTTAGTTGTAGTTAAGATTTATAGAAACCAGAGAAACCTTTGCTGCAATGCATTGTGTTTATGCACCCTTGTGTCCTACCTGCTGAGTAAAAAAGATAGGAACACTCAGTTTGTTTTAATTTTACATAAACATCAACAAACAAGAGGGAGCTTCCCCTCCATAATTTGAAGAGTAGTCATCATGCACTATGCATAGCTGTCTGTTTCCAATAAGCACTCCAAAAGTGCTAATTGAAATGCCAACACTTTTAAATGTTAGAAATATTACATCATTAAGAATCTTGGTATGACTTGTTAGTTTGTTTAAATTTATTTAATTTTTTTAAATTTTCATCATATTTGTTATGGTTTAGTTATAACTATAATTATATGTTTCTCAAAAGAGTCCTTTTAAGAAGTTTCTTCTAAAATAGAATATGAGAATCCTACATTATTGAAGGAAATGAATGAAGATATAAAATTATTTTGATGTGCAAAATTCTCTTATTACTTTCATGGTATTAGGGGAGAGGGGCCCAAAGTAGGGCGGGTCAACTTTGTAGGTCCATGTGGCAGTCAACCTGGACCAAAAAAAATTTAAATTTTTCCCACCACATCACCCTACCACTTGTGCATCGGGCCCAATATTTAAAAAAATAAATCTATCACCTTGTCACCTGTCAAGCACCATTTATACCGACGTGTCCAAAACGAGCTAATTTTTCCCTCCTCTTGAAAGTGGAGCCCATTTGCCTCCTTAATCAATGAACACATATACGTACAATCAATTAGATGACCGCATGGCCACAAAAACCTCACCACCCTAGACGAACAATTTACAACATTAATCGCTTGCCACCTCCTTCGTTAGCTCCATTGACCAACTTGCCTTACGCGTCCCTTCACATTTACACGGACTGTCGTGGTGCTAATCGGAGATTAAGGTTCATTCAATGCTCCACATTCTCACATATCCCGCTCACTCTCACTTCTTTTGTTTGCAAATATTCTTGACTATTCATTTTATTTTGCACTGAAACTGGTTTAGCTCTCCACACTTCATTGTTCGGCTCTTCACGCTTCTTTGTTCGGATTTGCACTCTTGAGATCTCCCTTTTTGTTTTAGGTGAGGTTTCTAACCTCACTCAACCTCTACCAGTCTCTATGAATATGACGGTATTCTTCCATGCACTTAGTTTTTTCAAAAAAAATATTTGCAAATTTTTTTCTTTCAACAATATGCATAAAATAAAATGTGGGGAGGGTTTTAGTGGTTTTCTTTTCCTCTATACTCATCCATGCACTCCTACTCTTCCATTCTTCATTGCACGACATTTACTCTACATTGTGCTTTTCATATTTGCTTCCTTATATGAAATATGAAATGGGTTTTACTGGTTTAAATGGCTTTTCATTACTATTTGACTTCTTTGACAAAATATGGAAAGGGATTGACTAGTTTTGTATTCGTGTGTTTTTCATTCCACAAACTTTAACTCCACGATTTATTTTTTTACATTTCTTTGTTATTCCAAAATACGAAAAATAGTTACACTAATTTTATTATTCATAGGGTTATAATGTTTATCATTTCGAGGGTTTCTACCATGCACTTGCATTCATGTGTTCCTCATTGCACAAACTTTAACTCTGTAATTTGCTTAGAATAATCTCATGTCATTCCAAAATATGAAAATGGTAGCATTGGTTGTAATTTCAACAACATTCTGCCATGTTTTTTTTATTTGCATGACATTTACTCTGTATTGTGATTTTCAAATTTTCTTCCTTATACGAAATATGAAGTGGGTTTGATTGCTTTAAATGGTTTTTCATTACTATTAGACTTCTTCGACGAAATATGGAAACAAATTGACTAGTTTTGTATTCGTGTGTTCGTCATTCCACAAAATTTTTCTCTGCAATTTGCTTAAAATAATCTCATGTCATTCCAAAATATGGAAATGGTAGCACTGGTTGTCATTTCAAACATATTCTGCCATGCTTTTTTAAATCTTTATTTAACTGATGATTATAAATCACTTTTAAATAAATGATATTTTAAATGCAAAAATAAAGTTCCTTTGATGTATTTTTCTAATGATGAATTTGAAAAAAGGAGTCTTTTTGAAAATTTCAAAACTTTACATGGATCATGGAAGTGGTTAAGGAAATCTAGCCAACATGTGGAGCGAAATCAAGGATTTTGAAGCACTTAATTGAGAGTTTTACTTCAATTAAAAGTCATGATTGATTGAGTTTCAATCAAGGAGAATTTTGAGGCATATAACTCCTTGATTCATTCAGTTACAACCCTATTTTGGAGGGGTTTTCAATTGCATGTGACCCTTGGAGTTGTTCTCAAATTCACAACTCTTTATGCATTCTTGGAGGAGTTCTCTTTCAGTTACATGTCTGGTTTGAGGGAGAAGATGGAAAACACATCATTTCTTGGAGCCAAAATTCAAAATTTGAATTCTTGGAGCCTTTTCTATAAGTCTTTCTCTTCTCTCATTTTTTTTCCAATTCTAAGTTTTGTGGTTGCTATGGCAGATTATTCATTCTTTGTAACTCATTTCTTATGAGTTCTACAAATTTGTAATGCAAGTATCTCCTATTTTTCAATAAAACCTTATTTCCTCAATCATTGTTGGGTTTTAGTGTTGACTGTGATTTATATGATAAAATATTGTGTTTTCCCTTTATTTTTATCAGAGTCCTTCAATATTAAATGCAAAGAGCAACATGTTATAGTGCAAGTCTATGAATGTGTTTTCATTCTATTAGATCAAAAATTATGAAAGCATTATTGTTTTCCTTTTATGAACATCAAAAAAGTTAAAGCCTTTCATAGGAATCATTTTTACAAGCATGTGTAGCTGAGTTGTGAGATAGTATAGCTTCTTTTGTTAAGTCATCTTTTGAGATAGTCAGGAAAATTCAAATAATTTTTCAGTTGGTGAATCACCTCATAGTTTAGTTTTTTCAATTTTTGCATCATCCTTCTTACCCTTTTCCAATCTGAATTAGTAGTGTTTAAAGAAATATTCAAAGGGAGACAAACCACAATATGGAGGTCTACCCTCATTATAGGATACCCACAACCTGAGAGTAGTCCCATGTTGCACGAGATTTGAGAGTTTTCAACTTGTCTTCTGGTGCAAATCCCTGTGTTAACAATTTTGGCACACTCGATGGGACCTTGAATTGATTCATCAGTTCAAAAAGAGCATCATTTTTCTGCTATTATGGTGTGAGCAACAGTTTTGCAGCCTTGAAGTAAGAAAAGTTTTCACACTTGGCAACTTCATAGTTTTGGTTTCAACAGTTTCAGTGAATGAGCACATGAGAAGTTATTAGACCAGACGAAGTGTAAAACCTATTGAGCATTCAGAGCTACCATCAAGAAGTACCAAAGTTTCTAGGAGGGCAACAAGCCCTATTTCAACCTTCAATAATCCTCTGTTTTATAATTCTGTAGTACAAATATCAGCAAGTTCTATTGTTTCTAGTAGTTCTTCAAGTAGTGTTAGTTCTCCAGTAGTCAATATGGCTCACCCACCACCACCTAGGAATCAAACCTTTATCTCATTTGATCAAGGAAGCCCATTGAGTTTAGCCCAGCATAATGACATTCCAGCATCATCCCTTAAGAGCTTACCATTTTTTTACTGGAGAAGATCAAACAACAACCATTGGACACATTCGAGATGTGGCTTCATTGTGTGGATTACACCATATTACTAAACAAGATATTATAGTAAGGCTCTTGGTAGCTTCTCTCAAGGGTAAAGCCCTCAAATGGTTCATAGGTCTACCTGTAAACTCAGTTACAAAATGGGACCACCTTGGAGAGTGGCTGAATAAGTAGTTCAAAGACAAATCAGACCATTTGTCATTGGTGGAGTAGCTCACTACTATGAAAAGAGCTTCACATGTACACTTGGTGGACTTCAACTACCATTTCAAGAAAACCTAGAATAGGATTCCAGCCTCGGCTAAGCCTTCTAATGATTATGTATTTTTATTTTACCTGAAAGCTTTGAATAGTGATATTTCACTTGCAATACAGTCTATGGGTGGGGATTCTTTACCAGTACAATTTGATGTTGCTATTAGAGCTGAAAATAGTTTAATTTAGGCTGGGAAGTTAGTAACTAGGCCTCCAATGCCATATTTTTCTGATATACAACCAATTGTCCCTATGTTACCACCCACTATAGCCATTGTTCCTTCATTTCCAGCTTTTAATACCCAAGTTGCAGCTTAAGAGCATGTTGTTCCCAACCGATTCCAAGAGTTGATAAGCATAAAAGAACATAATGAATATATACAAAAGACCTTGCAAACCTTTGGTAATGAGCTTCTCAATATTAAAAAGCAACAATATCAGCCACCATACCAAGCTCCCTTCTAGTCTAATCCTCAAGTTCAAAGGAGGAAATTTAATCAAATTCCTTTCCAACCTTATAATCCCAATGCCCCTAGTTCTTCCAAAGAGGTAATACCAGTGCAAAATAACATGACAGCTGATTA
The DNA here is from genome assembly GCA_007258455.2 of Sequoia sempervirens. NCBI lineage: Eukaryota > Viridiplantae > Streptophyta > Pinopsida > Cupressales > Cupressaceae > Sequoia > Sequoia sempervirens. The sequence continues at coordinate 33,917 of VDFB02340948.1, forward strand.
GGAATGGTGTTTCCCATGTAATTAGCCACATAACCAATCTACTTGTTCTAATGGTATTTTGAATCAAGCATTAATGGCACAAAGAAGTGCTACTGTTCCAAAAAATTCATCTCAAGAGGCTCATGAACAATAGTCTTCCCATGTGGAACAAAGAAATCTTGATGTCACCTTCATGAATTGGCAAGGTGAGGAGTTCTGTGGGGTCAGTAATACACAAAATCAATCAAGTGATCCTGTAGCAGCCAATACAAGGAGTAAGAAAAGGGTTGTGGACCTAGGGAAACAAACTATGATGGGAAAAGATTAGCCTAAAGCACTAATCCAACCAAAACAAGTACAAAAGGATGTTGTTGTTCTTAAAGGACAACAAAAGGTTAGTACTGGTAACTTTAATATACTAGATCATATCAAGAAAACACATGTTAATGTTTCCATGTGGGATTATTTGGCTCTTCCTGGGCAAAAAGATTTGTTACATGAGGCTCTATTAAAATTTTCTTTACCTAATGATGTGTCTAATCAACAACCTTCTAAGGTTGTGTTTACTAATGATTCTCAAGAAAAGAAAGAACAACATACCAAGGTAGTTAAGCCACCCCCATTTTATGTAACTCTGATTGTTGGCCAACATTTAGTACACAATTGTATGATTGATTCAGGGGCCAACACTTCTGTAATGCCCAAAAAAGTCATGGATAAGTTGGGAATAGAGTACGAGCCATTAGAAAAAGGGGTAGTTCAACTAGATGGTACTGATGTTAAAACAATAAGGGTCATTAATAATCTGAGTCTGACATTGCACGAATGTCCAAATTTCTCAATACCTCAGGACATTTGTGTCATAGAGTTACCTCCATATTTTTCCATATGTTTATCATGAGACTTCACAATGAAAATTTGAGGATATTTGTCTTCTGATTGGTCTCATATACTATTTAGGACCAGGCATGGCACCAAGGTCACTATCAAATCATAACTAGTTGCTAAAGATCATATTGAGTAATATAATCCAAGTGCTATCAATGCAACAACTATTGTTCATTATGCTCTTTTTGATCAAGAAGACATTCTTGCAGCTAAGGAGACTAGTACTTAGATAGAGAATATCCCTGATTTTTTGTTGGATGATTGAGAAGCTGGGAATGTTCATGATTCCTTGAATGAACAACATGAGGAGGTAAATTTGGGAGTTTATTTGATGCATGAATCTAATTTTTTCATGCCTAATCTTGTCAAGAATGTTGAACAATAGTTTGATCAGCAAGTTAATGAGGTATGGAAGATGTATTTTGACAGATCAAGGATTAAAAATGGTGCTGGAGGTGGTTGCATGCTCATTTATCCTACTAGTGACAAATATTTTTCTGCATTCAGGTTCACATTTAGCTGCACCAATAATACAACTGAGTATGAAGCTCCGATTCATGGTCTCCAGTGGGCAAAAAAGAGAGCTATTTGTTGTTTACAAGTTTTTGGTGATACAGAGTTGATTGTCAATCAAGCGAGAGGCCTCCATACTACTAAAAATGATCTTCTGAAGTCTTATAAGCATAGAGTATGGGATCTTATTGAATATTTTCAAGCTTTTAATTTGCTATCAATTCCTAGAACTGAAAATGAACATGCTGATAGATTAGCAGCCATAGGTGCTTAGTATGATATCCCTAATGATATCAACAATTATAAAGAACAATAGTATGTAAAAGTGATTGTTATATCTTCTGTTCCTAACAATAATGAGTATTGGAAAGTCTTTGAAAGTGATCAACAAATCATAAACTTCTTGAGAGAAGAAGCAGAATTTTCTAGTGATAATCAAGAGAAAATCAGACAACAGTATGAGGATTAGATCATATAGCTGAAAACCAACAAATTTCCCAAAGGCTTAGTTACATTGGAGTCTATTTTTGATACAGATGATCAAGTCAGAAAAGAAAAAGCCATCTTGCATATTAAAGAGGATCATTATGAAGGTATTGAGGTCTTCAAAGATAAGATTTTGAAGCTTGGTAAGGTATATACATTAGAAGAAAGGCATACATTTGTTTTACTTTGTCAAGAGTTCAATGACATTTTTGCATGGGAATATTCAGATCTAAAAGGTTTTGAACCTTCTATTACCCAACATACCATTGAGCTTGAGCCTAATGCTAAGCCTGTAAGACAAAAATAGAGGCCACTTAACCCCAAGCTTGAGCCCCTCATGATCAAAGAGTTGAATAAGCTCATTGAGAGCAACATTATCTTTCCAATTAAACATACCTCTTGGGCATCCAATCTTGTTCCAGTGAGAAAGAAAAATGGTGAAATCAAACTTTGTGTTGATTTCAGAGACCTTAATAGGGCTTCCCTGAAAGATTTTCATCCTTTACCTTCTATGGAATAAATTCTTCAAGTTGTTTCAGGTTTTGAGAGATTTTCTTTATTAGATGGCTTCTCAGGATATAATCAGATCCTAGTTAAGGAAGAAGATCAGTTTAAAACAACATTTACAACTAAATGGGGCACAATGGATTAAAAGAGAATGCCATTTGGTTTGTCAAATGTTGGAGCTTCTTTTTAGAAAGCTATGGACATGGATTTCAAAGGTTTAATGTATAAGATTGTGCTGGTTTATTTGGATGACATAACTGTTTTCTCAAAAAATCCAAATGAACATTTTGATCACTTGAAAAAGATCTTTGAAAGATGTAGAGAATTTGGTATCTCTCTCAACCCAAAGAAGTCCATGTTTGTTGTACATGGAGGTAAATTGCTGGGATATATTGTATCAAAACATGGCATCACCATAGATCTAGAGAGATTAAGTGCTATTCGTTCTCTTCCTTTACCAACACACAAAAAGGGGCTGCAAAGTTTCTTGGGTAGAATCAACTTTGTTAGAAGATTTTTTCTAGATGTTGCTGAGTTATTGGCACGTCTTACTTTAGTGTTAAAGAAAAATGTTTCCTTCAACTAGACTAAAGAAGAAAAAATAAACTTTTATCTTGTCAAAGAAGCACTTGCAGTTGCTCCTACTCTGTTAAACCCAAATTTCTCAAAATATTTTATATTGTATGCATATGGGAATATTGATAGTATTGCAGCTATGCCAGTTCAGGAGAATGATCATGGGTTAGAATAGCCTTTAGCTTTTTTCAGTCAAAGTCTCAAAGATTATGAGCTTAATTATTCCTTTGTTGAAAAGAATGTCCTTGTTGTTATCAAAAGTTTGAAAAAATTTAGATACATACTTTCTAACAACAAGATTAAATTGTTGGTTGTTCATCCTTCAGTTAAGGAATTTTTGCTGAATAAAGATTTGAATACTAAAAGAGTTGGTTGGGTGACTAAGGTAATGAAATATGATATTGAGATCAAGGTCACCAAGCTGGTAAGAGAAAAGGGTCTATGTGAACACCTTATAGATAAAATTAACAATAGTATAGGAGAACAAGAGGATGTTGTCCTGACTCTTCAGGATGAAGAATAATTACTGTACCTGTTTCTTCTACAGGTTGGGTACAAGAAATGATTCATTTCCTATTGATTGGTGAATGCCCTCCTAGTTTGAATAAATAAAAAAGAAGGTACTATAGGCTGTAGTCAATACCTTATGTACTTTTGAATGGTTTACTATTTAGAAAATATTTTCATGGTATTTTGCTAAGGTGCATAGAAGTTGATCAAGTTGATAAAGTTTTACATGAGTTTCATGAAGGATTAGCTGGTGGTCATTTCTCTCCAAGAGCTACAACTCTTAAGATAATGAAAGGAGGCTATTATTGGCCTACTTTATTCAAAAATTCCCATGCATGGGTGAGGAAATGTAAGGAGTGTGCCATATTTGCAAGAAAGGAGAAGTTGGCAGCCCTTCCATTGCAGCCAATTCAGATGGAATAAACCTTTATGAAATGGGGTTTGGATTTCATAGCAGTTATAAATCCACCTTCAAGTGTAGGCCATAAGTGGGTGCTTAGAGTCACTTATTACTTTTCAAAATGGACTAAAGTTGTAGCACTTAAGAGGCTAATGAGACAACTGTCCTGAATTTCTATGAAGAGCTGATAACCAAGTTTGGAGTTCCTGAATCAATAGTTTTAAATAACACACTTGATTTTATAGGAACTAAGATATCTGATTGGGCTATTAGAAATGGTGTTTATCTGAATACATCTTCTAACTATTACCCTCAAGGAAATGGACAAGCTGAGTCCACAAATAAGAATCTTCTCAGGATTATCAAGAGGACTATGGAAGGAAATCAGAGAGCTTGGCATATCAAGTTTAAATCAGCCTTGTGGGCTGATAGAATTACACCAAAAAAGTCAACAAGACTATCACCATACATGCTTGTGTATGGAAAAGAGGCAAGATTACCTCTATCCCTTGAGCTTCTAGCCCTTGATTTAGTGAATTAGCTTGACATGATTGAAGAAGAGCCTATGACAACAATATTGGCTTAGTTGATTGAACTGGAGGAGATTAGAGCTAAAGTAATGAAGAAGATTGAGCAACACCAAGCTCAAGTGAAGAGGTCATTTGATAAGAGAGAATCTCCAAGAGTATTCCAAGAAGGTGACATAGTTCTGAAGTGGGATGAACTTAAAAGAAAACCTAGAAAGCACACCAAGTTTGATGCATTCTAGACTGGGCCTTACATTATAACTGAGTGAAAACAACATAATTCCTTCCAATTATCTAAGTTGGATGGCGAAGTGGAGCCAATTCCAATGAATGGGATTCACCTCAAGCATTTATTTTGAGGTATGATCTAAATATGTACATATTTGAGTAGATTGTAGTGTCAAATAAGTGCTACTGTACATAGATTAGCTGCATTTTTCTTTCCCTAAATGCTCTTTTGCATAGTTGGATAGTTTACTTTAAGTTTTTCCAGGGGGAAATAAGGAAAAATTTTGATGTTACTCATTATAGTTCAATCAAGTAGACATCTCTCATTCATAACATAGAATGGAGACTTCAATGTCATGAACAACACATGTTTACTCCATGGAACTATAATCAATTACAACAAAGTATCAAATAGTTACAACAAAATGAATGAACTCTATACCATGTTTTAAGTCAGAAAAATGCAAAAATGAACTCCATAGCCAATGGATAAGCAATGCAACTGGTCTAATTTGTCTAGTAGAAAAACACCCTGAGAGGTAACTAGAACTGTTACTAATTTTTTGCTTCCCACTTAAATTAGTGAAGATTTAATGGGGAATTATTTGGTGAAGTATAAAAATTTTGGTGCATAGTTCATCCAATGAACCTTTGTTTCCTGAATGAAGGGTTTTTAAGGAATTGATTTATCAAAATTATCCAATAGTTTGACTGAAACTGTTGAACAATCCAAACAAAGAAACAAATAGTTCATTTAGAAAACAAACATTTAGAGAAGTGAAGTAAACAAACATTATTTTTTGCAATGTTTGTCATTGCTGATTATCATAAAAGAATTACAATTCTACAACAAAGTATAATAAAATTATTACTTCATTTGATTACAAAACATATTCTTTAAACATATTCATATTAGTTATTTCAGATTATGTAATTGAGAACAAGTTCAAATGGATATACAAGCTATTACATACTCTGAAATAACTGATATATTAAAAACCATGTTTTTGTAACCCCACACAAGCCGTGGGTATGACTAAATTGATTTAATTCAATAGTGAATGTAAATCATACATTAGAAGATCAACTAAAAGAAGAAAAACACATAAGAGGAGGTCATTTTCGTCATTTCCTTAAGGGTTGATGTAGGGCTAACTCATTAGTCTTTAGCTTGATCTTCCATGTCTTCAACTTCTCTTGCTCTTGATTTCCAGATACACCTGCAGTTGTTTGAAATTTTTTGTTAGAGCTCAGGGCATGAAATCTAGTTACATGCTTGATCAATAGACATATAATTTACAACCATTACCAAATCAAATCAACTTAATCATTATTTGAGAGATAAATGAAAAACTGCCAGATCAAGTCATTAGGAGAAATCATTGAATTCACTATTTTTTCTAATTTGTTTCCTTCATGTGCAGATATAGCTCAAATTTTGTTACTATTTCACTTGTTTACAACATGAGTGGTGGAAAATGTGGCTCCCACAAGGGTTGAGACCAACTCATAATAATGTAATAAGCAGTATGAAGAAAAGGTAATCAAAGTCATCTATGAAACTTTTTAAAGATAGTGAATAGGCATACATATTTCACATTCATAATCAAAATAGCACACAATGCAGTGAAGGAGCTCATATGATTTCTATTGGAGAGAATTGCATATAGGGAATAAGAGGAGAAAACATGGATATGTAAATTACACAATGGAGAAGAGTTAAGGGAGTCTCTTATTAACTCATAAAGCAAACATCAAACTTTCATTGTGAAACAATGTTGATTTAGGTATCAAGCATTAATCATATACCATGAGAATTTAGTGTTTTTTATACACACAAAGGACCATTGACATTTCTATGATTAAGGACTTATGAGAAAGTGAATATCATAGAGAGATACCCAGTTTCAATAAGCAACATTTTCCTTTCTAGAGATATCAAATAAATCAAGCCCACAACCTCAAAACAATGATCAACATACAAGTAACAATGCTCTAACAACAAGTAAGTTGTATTATAGAGTTTGCAAAGAACAAAAATGACAAAATGGAGTTACAATGTGTATTAAAAGAGGTGAATTCATGTTGCTTTCTTCAAAAGATAGACAATATTTTACTTACAGACAACACCATTCCCAAGCTTTTTATTCAGTAGATTGATGATCTTGAGACAATTTTTCTTTTTACTAAGAAGCATTTATAGTGAGGAAATACAAAATTATTTGCATGAACTGATTAACAAGGGCAGCCACATTATAATCTGACAATGCCTCCACAATGAACATATACATTCATAAGTTACCATACATGATGCTAGTTTACACTGAGATGGATGAAGAGCATAAAAAGAAATTAAAGGAAGAATTTCAGGTAGAGCCATGGACATTTGAACAATAGAATGGTAAGGCAATATTTATTCCAGCAGGATACCCCATAAAAATTGAAATCTAAAGTCATGTATAAAAGTTACTCTTGACTTTGTCTCTCCTAAAAACATGCATGAATGAATTCGGTTGATTGAAGAGTTTGGCTTGTTTCCAAAAAGGCCATGAGATACAAAGAAGCCATGAATGGAAAGGAGGGAGTAACATTCGAGCATATATAATATAAGAAACACCTAGAAGCATAAATAAAGAATTTGCAGCCTGGGTTGTGTGTTTCTTCACCAGAGCATATAAATAGAGTAATATTCAACAAAAATAACAAAACCCAAATGTATAAAATACATGGCCAAAACTAGAAGATAGAGGGGCATATGCATAACAATGTTTTTTAGTTATTTTACAACAATCTTGAGCTCAAATTGAACAATTTTGTAGACAAAAGGTAAAGCAAATACAAAGTTTTAAATGATTGGAGAACTTAGCTCCTTTTGTCACAAAGGAATGCTTTCAAATACCATAGTACAAGCTTCTAAAATACTCTCCATGGTGGCCCAAAATAGAGCAAAGGCATCAACAAAGAAGGTAAACTAAGAAATACATCAAAAGTATGCCACAACCACGACTAAAAAGATTTCAAAAGGTTTTCTAAACAAAGAAACTTCTAGATTCAGCAAAAATCGTACTTACATGCCTTAAAACCTTCATAATCTGCAAGAAAATGACATAGAAGGAAAATATTTCAAGTACAATACTCAAGCTAGAGTTTTCCCCATGGTGGCAACGCCTTCAGCATGAAGTTTCCAGCAAAATGAGTAAAATGAAATAAGGTAAAATGAATGTTTAACATTCATTTAGGGTTTGAATTCCCTAGAAAGTTTGATGGAGGAAAGCCTTTTGCCTTAGTTTTTATTAAAAAAAATTATTCCTACTTGCCATGCTGTGGCATTTCTATGCCTTGTGAGATTTTAATATTTCATAAAGACTTAATCTTTTAAGTCTTTTACATTCATTTTTATGAAATTCTTCTATTTTTGCATTTTAAAACAAATTTTGTAGAACTTTATTAAAATGATAATATAAATCATTTTAATAAAAGTTATTTATAAAAAATGCAAAATAGAGATTCCAAATACAATTTTCAAATAGTGAGATAAGATTTTATTTTTTGCATTTAATTAAAAAATGTAAATCTTTATTTAAGTGATGATTATAAATCACTTTTAAATAAATGATATTTTAAATGAAAAAATAAAGTGCTTTGATGTATTTTTCTAATGATGAATTTGAGAAAAGGAGTTGTTTTGAAACTTTTAAAGCTTTACATGGATCATGGAAGTGGTTAAGGAAATCTAGCCAACATGTGGAGCAAAATCAGGGATTTTGAAGCACTTAATTGAGATTTTTACTTCAATTAAAAGTCATGATTGATTGAGTTTCAATTAAGGAGCATTTTGAGGCATATAACTCCTTGATTCATTTAGTTACAACCCTATTTTGGAGGGGTTTTTAGTTGCATGCGACCCTTGGAGTTGTTCTCAAATTCACAACTCTTTATGCATTCTTGGAGGAGTTCTCTTTCAGTTACATGTCTGGTTTGAGGGAGAAGATGGAAAACACATCATTTCTTGGAGCCAAAATTCAAAATTTGAATTCTTGGAGCCTTTTCTATAAGTCTTTCTCTTCTCTCATTTTTTTTCCAATTCTAAGTTTTGTGGCTGCTATGGTAGATTATTCATTCTTTGTAACTCATTTCTTATGAGTTCTACAGATTTGTAATGCAAGTATCTCCTGTTTTTCAATAAAAGCTTCTTTCCTCCTCAATCATTGTTGGTTTTTAGTGTTGACTATGATTTATATGATAAAATATTGTGTTTTCCATTTATTTTTATCATAATCCTTCAATTTTAAATGCAAAGAGTGGCATGTTATAGTGTAGGTCTGTGAATGTGTTTTTATTCTATTGGATCAAAAATTGTGAAAGCATTATTGTTTTCCTTGTATGAACATCAGAAAAGTTAAAGCCTTTCATAGGAATCATTTTTTCAAGCATGTAGCTGAGTTGTGAGATAGTATAACTTCTTTTGTTAAGTCATCTTGTGAGATAGTCAGGAAAATTCAAATAATTTTTCAGTTGGTGAATCACCTCATAGTTTAGTTTTTTCAATTTCTGCATCATCCTTCTAACCCTTTTCCAATATGAATCATTAGTGTTTAAAGAAATATTCAAAGGGAGCTAGCCCATAATCTGGAGGTCTACCCTCATTATAGGATACCTATAGCTTGAGAGTAGTCCCATATTGCACAAGATTTGAGAGTTTTCAACTTGTCTTTGGGTGCAAATCCCTGTGTTAACACTTGCTCCTTGCAAACCCGCGTTTGAGGACCTTAAAGATTTTTCAAGCTAGGTTTTTGTGGTTTTTTCCAGGTATGTTGTTTTCATTTCCTCTTTCATTTCTTTCATTTTAAGTCTATGATTTTTGTTTGGTTTGTAAATACATTTTGAAGTTGTGATTTCTTGTTAGTTTTCCATCATCTTTCTCTCTTTCTTAATGCATTTATCTCTTCATTCAAACCTTCCTCATTCTTCATGTCGCGCGCTAGTCTCTCATTTGTTCCTAACACATTTTGGTTTCCAAGTCGTGCCATCTCCTTGTTTTTGTTGGTGTTTTGATTCATTTTTGTGTGTGCCCTTGTTTTACGTTCTTCCATGTCATTTGTTTTCTTCTCTATCTCATATCAGGTTTTTCGTTTCTCTCTGATTCCAAATTTTTATCCCAATGTTAAAATAGGCAGAAGCTTGAATGAACTTATTTCAAAGGATCATGCTATTTCAACTTTGAAAGATTTCACTCAAAATGCTCAAGCAGGCTTTTTGAATGCCATTGCACCTCATATTTTTCACCAACTCTAGTCAGGTGTAGGAGTAATGAAAATCACCGCTCCTGCATGGAGTGGCTTTCTTTCCTAATGTACAAGCACTAAAAAAACCCACCATTGCACCTGCCTTGAAATCTTTCAAAGACTAAGTGTCAATGCGTTGTTTTTCAGCGCCTTGACACATTTTAGTAAACTTTCATCCTAGATGTAAGGGAACTGATTTTCAGCACCCTTACTCCTGAAGTCATCTCTCTTAAGTGCAAGGGTATTGATTTTCAATGCCCTTACAATTTTGATAGTTTTTGTCTTCAACTTTTCAAACTTGTTCTATCTTCACTTTGAATCCCATTTCTTCGCTTCTGCATCATTTTCCATGCCTCGATGCTCGCTTCATGCTTGCTCAACATCGTTGCTCAATTCACACATCCCAATGTTGATTTTTTGTCTAATGTTTGTTGATTCACCATATTTGTAGTTCCTTTTTAGATCTCAACAAGGGATCTTCAAAGTTACATCTTTTTGATCCAGTTGCTCCTAGATGACAACCAAGAAGCCCCCATTGTCTTCTAAGGCTAGAGGAAAAATTAAATAAAAGTCTCAAGGTGTCTATTTGCCTACAATGGTAAGTTTAAAGGTGGATGAAATAAAGGACACCTAGGTTGGTCATCAAGACCTCGTTGATTTCATAAAAATTACTGAGCAAAAACATCTTAAAGACTCCCTGAGAGCCATTGTGCATAGTAATCTATATCTGGTGTCCACGTTCCCTAATTTTTCACACAATATAGAGTTTGTCCTCGAAGTTGCATCCCATCACATTAGGGAAAGAAGAAGTGTGATTGAATCCTTTGGGAAAGAGATATTGAGACTTCACCCTGATTTCTTGGATATTATTTTCAGATTCCCACAAATGGAAAAATATATTGAAATTTCAATACAACAAGCATAGGATGTCTATGAGTCGGATCCCAATAAGGCTAAGTACCTAATCAATATTCAATGGTTGAAAGAACCAAAGCATACTATCTCAAGATGGTCGAAGGGACTTCCACGAAGTGACTTCAAAGAAGATGTCAGGGACATGATTACACTCTTGAGCAAAGTTAAGGGATTTCCTGAATCATCTCATTTTCATGAGTGGATGTATGAATACATCCAGATCATAAGGAGACAAAAGGCTCATATTGATTGGGGAAAATAGACCAGTGATGAAATCCATGAACAACTAACCAATGTGCCAACCACTTTGAAGTTCTATATGACTTCTTATATGGTGTATGTTGTAGTTATGATGAGGCAATTCCTAGGTTTATCTACAAAAGGGAACCAACAGTATGTACCTATGTAAAAATATTTCTATCAACTGGAGCTAAAGGAAAGTCTTCACCATTTTAGAAGGGTTGTCGATACTTTCTTTGCACCTCTTCTTTTCAGTTTTGACTGAACTCTTGAGAAGAGGAGAGTGTTCAACAAAGCCTAGAAAGTGGTGAGTAAATTTGGATGCATATTCTTACAGTTTCCAACTTTCAATTACATAAGGGTAGGATGCTACACAGGGTGCCCTTACATGTTTCCCAAATATCCCTTAGACAAGTGGATACTCATGGAGTTATGCAAATAGCTGATTTCAATTCACAAAGAATGGATGATGATTCAAAAATTAGGATTCAAGTTTCCACTAATGATTGGTAGGTATACCATCAAAAGTATGCAAAAATCCAAATCAGTCTATGCAGAAATGAAGGTCATGACAATAAGGACCTATAGATACAAATTTTATTTTGACTACCGAAATGTAAAAAAGAAGTTGAAAATGGGTCATCAGCACAAATACCACTTTGAGGACATCTTGGTTGATTGTAGAGAAGAAAAGGCCATCCATAAGATGGATTATTATAGACTAACCATGTAGTAGATCAGGGATCTTGGTGTTACTAACCTACCAAAGGGTTTCACAGACCCTAGTGACATCATGAACACTATTTACAATGAACATAAAATCTCCAAAAGACCTTTGCTTGCAATCCAATGATCCAAGAAGGAAAGTGTCTCCATAAGAGAAAGGCTTGCTTCCATAATGGCTAACACTACAAAGTGGCTGCACAAACATGACTTCGAGATGAAAAATTTTAGGACAAAATCTGAATGAGAGGAACCTGGAGTAGAAGCTAACCAATAATAGGAACTCCACATGAAAGATAAACATGTGGCCATCCCACTTCTTCCTAAAGAGGCTAAAGGATTAAGTTCACTATTGGAAAGAAGGATACACGTGCCGTCCAAGAAGAAGAGACTACAAAATCTGAACCATCTCACTCAAAAGGAAAAGGGCCTATTTTTAAAGAGATAGATTCTGAAGAAGAAGAAAATTCAAGCAATGAATATGCAAAACAAGAAGATTAAGAAGAAGGAGACTTTGATGAGGAAGAATATTCCGTAGGAGAAAAAGAGTCTGAAGATGAAGAAGGTGATCAAGAAGGTGAACAAGAGTTCAAAGAGCAAGAGGGTGATAAACAGGAACTCGGACATGATGAAGAACAAACTATATCTCCACATGAGAATGTAGTCGAAGATCTTCCCCAAACATCATTTCCCGTGACTTCAAATGTTCATCACACACCTCCTAATCCAAACACTCCTCCACCACCTTTTCCTACATTACCTCTTTTGATGAGGGCACAGCCTGAGACACAGAAAATAACCCACAAACAAGAGAATAATTTTATTATTCAGAAAATGGAGCTTCTTACATGTAGAGGATCTCAATCCCCAAGTTCTACAACACATGCAAGTTACAGAAAGCTACAGAATAACCCTTTCACCATATGCGAGCTTGTCCCCAAAAAGTTACCCAAAAATTAGAAACCCACCCATAAATAGAGCTCCTCTTTAGTTTGGAGCGAAAAAAACATTAAAATTTTGAGTTTAGGCGGTTTGGCGCCGCAAATTACAACTTGAAGTTCAAATTTCAAAAGAACATTTGCAATTGAATCTTCTAGAAAGTGCGCCAACTTCCTGGGGCCATAACTTTTGATTCAGGACTCCGATTCATGAACCGTTTGAACCGTTGGAAAGGTCTTGAAGTCAACAACGCGCTTGAAATTTGCTACACCAATTTTGGAAAGTTTTGGGGCCAATCCAGGAACTCTAAGTGCCTCAAATCTAACTCAGAAGATTTTCAGGTGCAAATTTGGGAAACTAAAACTGCAATATCTTTCCACCCAGGAATAGAAAATAAAAACCGTTAATTGGGAATTTCATTATGATGAAAAGGGTATCCAAAAATGTAAAAACATCTAAAATTTGAGAAACTTGAAATTTAACTATTTTTGGGTGATGCAAGATTGCCCTTACACCATTGGATGTTCCTGCATCAGACACCCAGGGTAATTTGAGAAGTGACCCCATCACGTCGCAGATGGTGGAGGAAAATCCAAACGGTCGACCTCTGCCTTAGGCAACCAAGATGAATCTTCAATAGACCTTCCTTTCCATTTCACTAGATATTCTTCATACTGCCTGTTCCTAGTACTCCTTCCCACACGACTATCCAGGATTTCTTCAATCTCCTCCTTTTCTAAAGTAGTTGCTAGAATCCCACATTATTCCATCATTGGTACTTCCTCTACACCACCTTCATGATACTCTATCAAATATGAAATGTTAAACATAGGGGAAATGTTGAATCCATCTGGCAACTCTACCTCATATGCATTCCCTGAATCATGCCTCTTCAAAATTTTACAGAGACTGAACTTCTTCATCTTTAATTTGTTATATGTTCCCACTGAAAATCTTTCTTTCCTCAAGTGGACCATCATTTCATCACCAATCTGAAACTCCTTATACCTCCTCTTCTGATCTGCCTTAGCCTTATATTGCATATTCATCTTGTTAATATGTTCTATTACCTTCTCATGTATATCCTTGATGTGTTTTGCAAAATCTTCACTTCAACCCCTTATTTCTTCTCTTGGTCCATCTTCCTCAATTTTGGAGCGTTCGAGCTACCTCCATACACAATTTGGAATGGTGATCTACTAGTGCTTCATTGACAGAATTGTTGTAAGAAAATTCTACTTGGGGTAAGATCAAGTCCCATCCCTTGGGTTTATCTCCTACCAAACATCTCAATAGGTTACCCAGACTCCTATTAACAACCTTGTCTGCCCATTTGTTTGTGGATGGTGTGCGAATTGAACTTCAACTTTGTCTTCAGCTTCTTCCACAAGGTCCTCCAAAAGTACCCCACAAATTTGGTGTCACAATCGAAACAACACTCTTTGGTAGACCATGTAGCCTCACCACTTATTTGAAGAACAAATCAACAATGTGGACTGCATCATGGTCTTCTGACATGGAATGAAATGTGCCATCTTGAAAACCTATCAACCACCACAAATATTGAATCATCCTCATTGTGTCCTTTTGGAAAACCAAGAACAAAGTCCTCTCATATTTATATCCTCCCCATGACCTCTCCTCGGGTACGTAAGGGCTGATATAAGCCTCAGATTCTCGGGACTCCACCTCCTTAGGCCATCCGGACATACCCTAGCCTTTGTACAAACTTCACATCCTGTGACAACTGAGGCCAATAATAATGCTCACTGATAATGGCAATGGTCTTATCCTGACCAAAATGTCCCGCCATTCCTCCACTATGCTTCTCCTTTATCAAGTTATCCCTCATGGAACTCCTTGGGCTACACACAATTGACTTCCCTTAAATAACATGCCATCCCCGATTATGAAATCCAAATTAATTTGTCTTGTCCATCGAAGGTGTTCCTGTAAAGCTTCCAAGCCTCCTTGTAAATTAGATCTTCACAAGACAAGGTCTTTAAGTTCATTGAACCCAACCACTTTCAATCTACATCTTTGTCATCAATGTATGCCTCCCACTCTAAGGCATCTACAACCCCTATTTGAATTCCCACCCTATGTTTCCAAAAATAGCATAACTCTGCAAAAACTCTACCCATTTCATATGCCTCTGATTTAATTTTCCCAGACTATTTAGGTACTGCAAGGCCTGATGATCAGTATATAGAACAAATTCCTTCGGCAACAAATAATGTCTCCATTTCTTTAATGTTTGAACTATTGCATAAAATTCCTGATCATATACAAAATACTTTCTCTTGGCATCATTTAAGTTTTCACTGAAATAGGAAATGGGCTTACCTTCTTGGCTCAAACACTGCTCCAATGGCACAACCACTGGCATCACAATCCACCTGAAACACCTTGTTGAAATCTGGGAGGGCTAGAATAGTTGCTTTGTTACCTTCTACTCGCTAACAGCTCGCTTTGCTGCCCAATCGCTTCACTTGAATTCTTTTCTATCCCCTCTCATTGTTTCAGTCATGGGTCCACAAATACTACTGAAGTTTCTAATGAACTTTCTATAAAAACTAGCCAAACCATGGAAAGATCTCACCTCGGTAGCAGTTCTTGGGGTAGGCCATTCCAGAATAGCCTTCACCTTCTTCGGGTCCATCTTGAGACCTTCTGCTAAGACAACAAACCCCAAGTACACTAACTCCCTCTTCACAAAACTGCACCTCTTCGTGATTAATCAATAGCTTTCTCTTAACTTCTCAAAGGTTTCTCCAAAATATGCATTAGATGCTCATCCAACGCCTTTTACATAAAATCAAAATATCATCTAAATACATACAACAAAAACTTCCTGTAGGAAATTCTTTTTAGTACCTCGCTTCATGAGTCGCATGAATGTGCTCGTGCATTGGTTAGTCAAGGCATGACCAACCACTCTCATACGTGCCCCTCTTTTTGGTCTTAGCTGCTGAAATCTTCCATTCATCTCCCTTCGTAAACCTGATCTCGCGGATATCCACTTTTCTCAGATCACCTTTTGTGAAGTATTGAGCTCCACTCAAACAGTCCATCAGTCATCCATCCTTGGTAGGGGAATTGCACTTGATTGTTGGTCTTGTTTATGGCTCAGGAATCTGTACACACCCTCCACTCCCCATCCTTCTTTGGTGCTAGTACTACAGGTACTGCACATGGACTCAAACTCTCCCGTATCAAACCCTTTCTCAACAATTCTTGAACTTGTTTGTTCAACTCCTCATTTTCTGCTGGAGTCATTCTATGAGCTGCCTTATTTAGCAAACTGGCTCTAGGAATCAAGTCAATCTGATGACCAATCTTCCTTATTGGTGGTAAACCCTCAGGTACATTATCAGAAACAATATCCTAAAACTTATCCAACATCTTAAAAAATTCTTATAGAACCTTCTCACTATCCTCCTTACTCTAGGAATCAATGCATAACACACACGTTCATGCTTCATACCTTCTAAAATTTTTCTTCCATCTACATAACAAATTCTAGCACTATTGCATACTTTTTCTTCAGTCTCCTTTAGGGGCTTCAATTTGTGACGAACCCCATCTTTTGTCAAGGAATAAGTGTTTGCATGGCCATCATGTATAGCTCACCTATCGAACTGCCATGGCCTCCCCAACAACATGTGACATGCATCCATGGGGATGATATCACAAAGTACCTCATCATGGTAGCTCCCGATCTTGAACTTTACTTCAGGCACCATTGACCAAAAATCCTTTGTGGTATTTCTCGCGAATCAGACAATTTGATACTCTGATGTGTGCCTTTCCCCTCTTCTTCGGCCAACTTTGTGACCATCTCTTCTGACACCAGATTATCGGTGTTCCCACCGTCAATAATGGCATAACAACATTTTCCTTCACACTTGCACCTTGTGCGAAATAGATCTTCCTTTGTTCTGGTTCTTTTTCCCTAGTCACCAGGGCTCTCCTAACCACCTCAACATCACCCAATGTCCACCATTCATCCGCATAAACCCTTTCCACCACCGGTTTTTTGTTCCAATTCTCTTTCCTGGTGTTATTCATAGTTCGAGCGTTCTTTCTTCACCACAATGGAAACACACCTTTTGAAAAACCACCTCTTTCCATCCTTGTCCATATCTCCCTCATCCTCTACCTCTTTGATCACCACCTTTTTGATCACGAGGGTGGTAGAAGTTGTCATTCCTTTAGCTTTAGCTGGTACCCACATCTTCACTTTTCATTTCATCATCATTTCGGCTTCCCCTGTCTTCCATCGCTTTTCCAATTCTGATTCCTTATCCTTTGTTTACATCACCTGAGTTCTTTCACCTTCAGAGAACCGATATTAATATCCTCACGAATATTCTAACTAGCGACCCCTCACGTTTCGGTCAGAACCGCATTAAGATATCGGCTACCTTTCTCCTTATTGGCCTATGTGTGGCTCCATTCTCGATGATTATCTTGTGAAATTCTTCAGTATATTCTTTCACAGATCTGCTTCCTTGCTTCAACCCTTGCAATTTCTTCAACAGATCTAACTCGTAGTCTATTGGTATGAACTGCTTCTTCAGTTTCTCTACCATGTGATTCCATCTGGTGATATTTCCTTTTCCTCTTTGATTTCTTTCCAACTGGACCTCTTTCCACCAAATACTGGCATGGCCCTTCAACTTCATTTTCGCAAACTTAACCTGATTTGGGTCCTTTATTTCCTCATACTCAAAATATTCTTCTAGCCTGTTGATCCAGTCAATCAACTCTTCCAGGTTCAGACTCTCGGAATAACTAGGGACTTCTACTTTGGGTCTTTTCCCGATCTTGGAAATGGCCCTTATTAGCCACATTTGGTCTTGATCAATTGCTTCTTCTTCCTCTTCTACATTTGAACCTTCTTCCTCTCCTTTATCCTCACTTTCCTTCCTCAGGTTTAACCCTCTTCTCAACTACTCTTGTAATGCATCAATCTGTCTTTGGAGGGCTGCTAGTGCATCTCTTCCACCATCATTTCTGCCACCTTGACCACCTCTGGCACCACCACACCTACCAGGCATCACTCTTGGAGGCATCTTTCTTGACCTTGACCCACAACCAAGGTCCTGGTGTGAACTGCCTCACGATCGGTGATCTGTCTACACGCTCAAGAAAACCCGCTTTGATAACACTTGATGAGGGCACAACCCGAGACACAGAAAATAACCCACAAACAAGAGAATAATTTTATTATTTTGAAAATGGAGCTTCTTACATGCAGAGGATCTCAATCCCCAAGTTCTACAACACATGCAAGTTACAGAAAGCTACAGAATAACCCTTTCGCCATATGCGATCTTGTCCCCAAAAAGTTACCCAAAAATTAGAAACCCGCATATAAATAGAGCTCCTCTTTAGTTTGGAGCGAAAAAAACATTCAAATTTTGAGTTTAGGTGGTTTGGCGCCGAAAATTACAACTTGAAGTTCAAATTTCAAAAGAACATTTACAATTGAATCTTCTAGAAAGTGAGCCAACTTCCCAGGGCCATAAATTTTGATCCGGGACTCCGATTCGCGAACCGTTTGAACCATTGGAAAGGTCTCGAAGTCAACAACATGCTTGAGATCAGCTATGCCAATTTTGGTAAGTTTCAGTGCCAATCTGGGAACTCTAAGTGCCTCAAATCTAACTCAAAAGATTTTCAAGTGCAAATATGGGAAACTAAAACTATAATAACTTTCCACCCAGGAATAGAAAATAAAAACCATAAATTGGGAATTTAATTATAACAAAAATGGTATCAAAAAATGTAAAAACATCTAAAAACTGAGAAAATTGAAATTTAACTATTTTTGGGTGATGCAAGATTGCCCTTACACCACTAGATGCTCCAACATCATCTCCCTACATCTACAATACTTGTAGTGGATGTTTCACAACCCCCTACAACATCAATCATACTTGATACTCCTCCATTAGTGGAAAGTATATAAATGGTTGATATTTTGTCAATCCCTCCATCATCGATTCCCAGCTTGTCATCTCCATCCTATGATATCACTTCAAAAGCTAAATTCAATAGGTTCATAGATGAATCATTTCATGGTCAACTCAATGTGCCAACAACTAGAGAAGTTATGATAGAAACTACACCAATTGTCACTATACCAATCATTCCCTCAAAAGAGGTAGTGAGAAGAGAGTTGACAGTCAACCAAGAAGCTCGTACCTCCTCTCTTCCCCCTGGTTGGTATCACAAGTATCAAAGCGAAAAAAGAAAATGATCTCTCTAGAAGAGCTCAATCTTGAAGAGATAGCCCCTCCAAAAGCCAAGGGGAAGAAAAAGGTGAAGTGTATACAAGACTTCATGTTGGAAAGGCTGATCATAAGTATGCAGAGATTGGTGTACCACCTCAAGAGGAAGGGGATGTATGTATGGAGGACTACATAGTAACAAAAGTCTAGCTTTCCAAGTTCACAAATGAAAATTCAAAGGAAAATGCATAGGTAACCTTGGATATATTGGTAGGAAAGCTTGACAAAATGGAGCAAGCTTGAAACATGTACAAACAAAATGTAGAGCATTATGCCACTATTTTAAGGAGACTTGCAAGATCTTCAAGTAACGTACAACTGTTGGAAATGATAAGCATTGAGGAGTCATCTATGAAGAAGGATGAGAAATTTTCTTCTAAAGGAGGAGTGTTATACGATTTTATTAATAAAATTTTAGAACATAGTTGTCAGATTATAGTTGCTATGGATGAGAAAGCTACTCAGATAGCTAAGCTCAAAACAAAGCTTGATAAGGAAGAAAGTGTACTTTCCCAAGAGCACAGAGATATGGAAAAATGCATGTTATTGTGGTCTCAAATGAAACAAAAAAATCTTAGCAAATTGGTGGAAGTTGGGGTGATCCTTGACAAGGAGAAATACGTAGAAGTAAGAGGATCACTGAAACACCGTATCCAGATAATCAAATCTCTTATAGAAGATCTCCACCAAGTGCAGGAAGATGTTGAAGTGAATTGTGCTATCCTTGAAAAAGGAATTAAGGAGTTACCAGGACATCTCTTTGAAGAAAACCATATCTTCCTTCCAGCCATCGAACTTTCATGCAGGAGACCAAGAAGAAGTATGAAGACTTCCGCACCCAAGGCAAGGAACCATGAAAACTCTTGATCTCCAGTGTTGAATATTTTGATGATTCCCTTTATGCATCTTGTAAATAGTTTTTGACATCTTAAATGTCTTTTCTGCAAATGTAATTACACAAAAATAATGAGATGTAGTTTCACGAAGATGAATTACATTTTGACTTAGTCAAAGTTAGGTGAGATTTTCCTAAATTAGCTCACCTAACTTCTCTAATTTTACTCAACTAATTCCCTAGTTTTACTCTTCCCTCTCCTTTATAAATATGAGGGATTTATATTGTAATCTTTACCTTTAGTATTTTGCAATGAAGTGATGCCCTTTTTAAAGTAGATTTGTGAAACTTTGTGTTCATGATTGTGAATGAAAAATATTTTCAATAAAGAAGAGAATTGCATACTAGAATTTACATTGGAATCAATAATCTTGTGGATTGATCTTATTGGTAGTGGTTAGTATATGAGATTTGAAGGGCTTCAAATAGATTTGTGTAAACTTTGTGTTACATTCTTCTTTTGAATTTATGTTTATGTTTGGATACTATTGTTGAAAGATCCACAAGAATTTCTGCTTGTAATCATTCATGTTGTTTGAGGAATTGTTGCATCTAAGAAGACTTTGTGCTTCTAATGCAACAAACATTACAATTCTCACAGATCCATTGTTGAAAAGCTATGGAACAACTTTGTGCCTTCGTGAGCTTTTCTCTCTTTCTTTTATTTTTTATTATTATCATATCTGGTATCTCTACGCTTTGCTTTGACAAGATAAAGGGTATGTGCAGGATCATGATGGGCCAAAAAGTGGTGATAAGATGGGTATGTGTAGGTTATGTGGCTAAATTTTTTTTTACCCAAAATTGATGAAACAAAAAGGGTTTTAAAGGAGATTCTCTACTTTCTCCACCAATACTACAAATTATGCTTTACTTTGAATTTTAATAAATTATTATTATTTATTTTTCTATTTGAATTCATTAAAGTCTTGATTGATAGAAAAGTTGAAAGAAACATCTATAGCTTTCAGGCCGAGCGTATCATTTTTCAATGAAACATGTCACATTTTATACTTTGCATATTATAGGATTAAAAAATGAATTTCATGAAATTTTGACAAAGTTAAGGTGGGTAGAGACATCACGGGTTTTATATTTTTTTAAAGTTATAATAAAATTTCATAATTAATTATTTTAATTGGGAAAAAAATTACAAAAAATATGCATAAATTAATCCAAACTGTAAGTCCTCTACTTATATATAAAATATTATAAAAAATATTATCATTTTAATTGTGGTTAGAATTGATCAGACCGGACACCTACTTATTTTTTCCCTGAAATTTAAGTACTAGTGCATTGAAATTTCAAATTTTCACCAAATATATTTAAAAAAAAAAAGCCTAGTAGTTTACAAACTACATTCATTTTTCTATAGATTCTATTCTTACATATTTTTGAAATAATATAGATAACTTATTCAAATTTTTACATCAAGTTGCCTAACTCTTATTTTTCTGAATTTTTCGCCACTTAAGGGCCTGTTTTTTCCATGATGATACTACACATACCCTAAAGGTATTGGAATTATTGCTCATTTTTAGTTTAGAGTTATCTTGAATCAAAATTTCCAACTATGAAGAATTGTAAAACATCTTCTCTAAAAAAAGAGAGAAGCATGAATGTGACACACCCCCCCATTTTGTAAGTGTAGTGATTCAAAAAAGCTTACACACAATCGAATCTAGAAACAACTATTGATATTCTTATGGATTGTGGAAATCTAATAACATTGAGTGCAGTGTACATTGTGTAAATACTTAATTAGTTTTAACATAGATTCTGGTAGCAGTAAGAAGGGTGCCTCCCCTTTTTGAGAGGAGAGATTATATCTCACACAGCTGTGGTTGATGTCTAGGTTGTGTAATCTATTGAAAAAAGATGATTACATAATTTTCACCCAACAAAGACTTAATTTTTTCAAAAAAATAAATAATCTTGATGATTTCTTAGAGAAAGTGATTTTAAATGTTGGAATATTACATCATTAAGCTTCTTGGTATGGCTTGTTAGTTTTTTAAATTTTGTTTTATTTTTTCTCATTTTCATGATATTTGTTTTTTTATTATGTAACCAACATTTACATGGTGATGTACCCTTAACATTGAGTGCGATTACATTGTGTAAATACTTAATTAGTTTAACATAGATTCGGTAGCAAGAAGAAGGGTGCCTCCCCTGAGAGGAGAGATTATATCTCACACACCGTGGTTTGAAGTCTAGGTTGTGTAATCTATTGAAAAAAGATGATTACATAATTTTCACCCAACAAAGACTTAATTTTTTCAAAAAAATAAATAATCTTGATGATTTCTTAGAGAAAGTGATTTTAAATGTTGGAATATTACATCATTAAGCTTCTTGGTATGGCTTGTTAGTTTTTTAAATTTTGTTTTATTTTTTCTCATTTTCATGATATTTGTTTTTTTATTATGTAACCAACATTTACATGGTGATGTACCCTTAACAAAAAAGGCTCAGAGGGTAAAATTTTAGATAAACATATTTCAAAAAAATAGTTAGACCAATAATAGTAAACTAACAACAAAGAAACAAAAACAAGCATATGAAACAAATAGTAGATCTTCAAGCCCATCACTTGGATATGTTTTCCCATTCCTCCATGAGAAATTTGAAAACATTCATCTTGGCCTTACTGGAGTTAGGTTCTATAGCAGGCTCATGTTTCTTAATCTCATGTTGTAGTATGGAAGCCAAAGTGACCGCAAAATAATGGATCACTAAGTTCAAAGTGAAGCACAAGAGATGATTACGATTCTTTTCCAGCATGTTTACACAAGTCAACATAGCATTTTTTGTAGTTTGTTTGTCATTGATGTCAAAAGAGAATTATATCAAAAGAAAGTTGCAATTTGGTCATTTGGTTGCCAAAGTCTCTGAGAAGTGCTCTATTGTTGATGTTGTGCTCTTGTGATTTGGAAGATATCTTCATGATGTGTCAAAGCATGTGTGATCCAAGTTTAAGATCATTTGTGCTATTGGAAATGTGTTTTTGAAAGTGACATTTTGAAGTCTATGTTGATTCTATGAGGATGCTCGCAAAGGTGCAAATGTTGGATCTACATTTCTCCACATTTATAGATATGGATATGCAGTTCAGAAGTTAAGTTTTTTGAGTTGTGAAGGTGTTATATCCAAAGTTACATGTCATTAACCCTTCAGTAGAGAAAGTTATAAGTGAAAGAGTGCAAAATTGTGTTGGGTGATTGGTTGCAATCTTTGTTGGCTTGCACCAACTTGTTTCTATATGAAGTTGTGAAAGGGATGTATAAGAGTGCTATTGAATATCATGCGATGTTTGATTCTGATCCACAAGGGTTTTTCTAGTTTCTTTGAAATAGTCTATGGTCCAGAATGTTTGTTCTATTGGGTTATGCTTTTGCTTGGTCGACTAGGGTATGTTGAAGGTGTGCATCACAGGTTCATGATTGTGTAGAGCTTATGGTGTGTTTGAAGGTGTTGTATAGGTCATGCCAACTCATCTAGGAGAAGTATAAGTAATGCTTTATAATTCATGTGTACTGGAAATTTTTTGAAGGCTGACTGTCATAACCCAATTTTATTGTATATTTATTAGAAAATGGTAAATGGAATTATTGAAGAAAATTTAATATATATTAAATGGAAAATTTGAAAATTTGAAAATAGATTGAAAGAAGTTGACTAATTTTGACTATGCAATCTTTTGAAAATATTTTATATGTTATCAAGAATTGAATGTTACTAATAGAATTTTGCAAGTACAAGTGTGTGCAGTTGTAGGGTGATAGGTTGAAGGGCGAGAGCACGGTTGAAGTAGGATTGTTTAGCTGGATCAAATGGTAAGCCATATGGAATCTAGATGCACACACCACAAATGGCATGATGACTTGCATTTGAAACTTCTTGCATATATATAAGAACATAATTGCATGATTTGAATTTCTCTCAGTGAATTGCAAATGAATGGCTTGTACTAAAAAGAAGACTCATGATTTCAATTTAAATTGTTTTCTTAAATTCCATGTTTTGAGAATTTAGAAGAAAACAAAAGTACATATTCTAAAATAATGATTAAAAAGGTTAAGAGTTTCATTTAAGTAAAAGTCCCCTTTTTGTTCAATTATTTAGTGATGATCAAAATAAGATAAAATCTCTTTATTTAATTAAATGTTGGCATATGGAACACATAAACCTCTTCGGATAAAATAATCTCCAAATATATATATATATATATATATATGAGTAAGTATATATATGTATGAATATATATATAAACCAAAGAAAAATTATAATCAAATGCGAATGAGAATGAATGTCATACACATATGTATATATATATAGTATATATGTATATATATACATACATAGACATATACAATCAATTAAATTTGATAACCGATATTTCCCATATCAGACTGTTTGAATTCAAATGTAATGAAGATTGTGGTCCGCCTAAAACATTAAGGAAAATTTTGAATTAGAAGAGTGGGGAGGCAATAATCAATGCCAATTACCATTCAAAATTATCCCTAAGTGGAGGGCAGAGAAAAGATGGGAAAGAGTTGTTCTAAAAAGATATTATTGGCACCATCTCCCAGTGAAGTGGGGGTTCGACAAAAACACAATGGAAAAAAGCCAAAGGAATCATTGTTTACATAGGTACTCAACATTATTTTCATTAAGAATGATTGCTTTTCATTTCATTTAATAGAAATTCTATCTTCTATGCTTGATCGAATTACTATCATGGCATTTTCTTTATTGAAGTAAAACTTTAATATTGAGATTTTAGTGCATTTTATATGAGTTGCATATATTTCTAGCATGGATCTATTGTTTCAATTCTAGATTAGTGATTGCATGTGATTCCCTTGGCTTGAATGGCCAACTATGGTAAACCATGTAAGAACTGTGTCATTTTTTTGAGCATAGAATGCATGTATATTGAATAGATAGCTCTTCACAGGACAATTAGGATAACTCGATAGGCCCGTGAATGGAGCACTATGTTTTTATATGGTTTCCACCCTATTAAGGGTAGGTTGAATCCTCTGTTGTATTAAATTTTATTTTCTTTTATTTGATTGTTATTATTATGAATTGATAGTCACCATTAGAGTGAAGCCATCCCTTCAATCTAGGTATCAAATGACAACCCTAATGTTTTTTTATGTTGTTCTGTTGCCATGAGCGACTTGGTGGGCTTATGATGCCAACACTTTAATAAGAGTGTTTCTTATTTTATATGTTATATTATGAACCCCCTTTTGAGGTTGAGACCATATGATTTTTGTTTCCTAGACTTTTATAGCTAAAGGTCAAATGAAATATACATTCCCTCAGTTGATTTGCATGTGTGGTAGCATTGTATATTGTTCACCATGAATTATTCCCAACATTTCTCTGAAAGATTATCTCTTGGCCAAGGGTAGGTGATAAGGCTATGACCTTGGCCACCTTGAATTAAGTCAAATATTTTTTACTATGGGTCATTCTTTGAACAACAAAAAATATAGTATGTTATCAGTGAATCAGGGTTTCAACCTGAGTTTTTTTTAGATGATTTATTTCTTGGTTCTAAACCCTTCCTTTTTAAAAATATTTTTTGGTCAGTGGATAGCATGTCGTATGGGTTCATTTAAATACTTTTCAAGTGTAGTAACATAAAAAGTAGCCTTTTCCTTACTTGGTTTGATAATTGACATTAAAGTTGAATTAATGATGTCTTGGAGTAGTGTTGTACTGTGTTGTACACATTCATGCTATTTTAGGACCTTTAATTGACTAAAACATGCCCTAATTGATCCTTTGCAAGGGTGTTGTAAAGTGTTGTAACACACTTTCACACTTTTCTAGGATGTATTTGCTTAATTAAGCCTTATGGGCCCCTTTTCAGTAAAATGATTTAAATTTGTACCTTGTTTAAGTGTTGTAAAGTGTTATAAGGCTCTTTCACATTTATCTAGATGGTAATTAATTAATTGCAGCTAATTGTAGTTATTAAACCCCTTTTAATTCAAATTTAGGTCTTAATTTTGACACCTCCCGAAGATCTATCCCAACAATCATTATTTAATTAACAAAATATTTCATTGGGAAAAGTTTGGTCTTGGTAAAGTGTGCCAGGACCCATTCACCCTTGATGGTGAATGGGTCCTCCCTTAACAAGACCCCCCTATTTTAGTTGATCCAGAATGAGTTTTTATCCCTCTTTCAATCCCATGGGGTTAGGTACTGGTAAAATAAGCGAGGGCCCATTCACCCAAGCTAGCGAATGGGTCCTCCCTTAATAGGAACCCTCTTTTTAAATTTAATTATGGTGAGATCCTTATAATTTTAATACCCAGATATGAGGTCGACTTGAATTCTTTGAATTTTAGGGTTAATCTCTCAATGTAGTATAAAATAAGGGGTTAATTCATATTATTTTATTGAGCAATTTTAAAAGATATCCTAGCAACTCTAAGAGAGAATTATAGAGCATTACAAGAGCATTCATAAGACATTTCAACGTAGATTTTCAAGGTTTATTGCAGCAATTCAAGATCATTTCATCATGTCGAGGGTTTAATGCATTCATGCATGTTGTTGAGCTAAGAAAGTGGGTGTAGCATTGAAGATCTACTAGCAAGCATTGATCATATCTATTCAAGGATCTAAGATCTAAATTCTTCATGGACACTACATGTTAGATTGTAGATTTGCATTACAAGACATCATCCAAGGTATCTATATTGCATTATTTCATATTTCATGCTTCAATTTCCTTATTTCATCAATTTGTTTAATTACCTAAAAGGGGTTTGACCAAGGAAAACCCCTATCCCCTAACAAACAACATTTTTCTCCTCTTGCATGTTTGATTGTAGGTTTTATGTTGAAGAACAAGATTTGGAGCAAAATTGCAAAAGTTTTCAAGTTGCAAGATTGTCATTTATAGTGCAAGAACAAAGAAAGGAGGCTACAAAATTTATTTCAGACTTTTGGGAGCTGATAACTAGGGATCTAGAAGTGTAGACATCAAGGAACAAAACCCAAAAGTTAGTTTTCTAAAACCATAAAAGGACCTATTCACCACTAAAGGCTGTTGGAAAAATGAGTAAAGTTATCTATTTCTTGTCATTGATGTCACCATGTTGGTAGTATGCTGGCAGTTGGGTTTGGTACTATTATACTAGTGTTTATCCTTTGTGGTGGTTGGTTTGGTATTTTGGTTGCCTTTCCGGTATTCTAGTCTACACTTCTCCACAGATGATAATCGCTGGTTGCGGTTTTGGGAAACTATTGATTGATGTTAAAGGTGTGCATAATTAGGTTATTTCATGCTCTGGTGCTTGTACAATGTAGTAGCAACCAATAGATTGATTGTTGCCTAGTTGCATTGACGATTATTCCTGGCCGACTTGTTAAGTTAATTTTGATTTGATGTGAAAGCTTATGTGCAACCTATTTCTTGGTCCAAGCCGACATGATGAAATGTGCTAAAGATTTTTTTGTGTGTTTGGAAATATTTTGTGAACTATTGGATCTGACATAATAATGGTTAAAACATTTTGAAAATATTTTGTGGAAGCCAACCTAATTAGTGCCTGTGATGGAGATCAGTATATATATAAGTATATGGTAAATAGTTTGGATGTATGAGTGAATGAGTGAATGAGTGAGTAAGTGCGAATGAGTGTGTGTGAATATGTCTAGTGAATCTGTACGAAAGTGATAGAGGAAATAGTGAAGAGGTAATGAATGTGAAGGTGTGATCAGAAAGGCAACAACTATAAGAATATCTAGAAATGTATCAACACATGTTAGGTGCATCTTTCTAGTTCATTTTTGGGCTATAAAGCCTTACTCTATTTTGTATAATTTTTTTGTAGGTAGTGAGCCTCTTGTTGGACAGTGAGTCCTTTTTGTAGGTAGTGATTTCAAAATTTTTGCTCCTTGTTTGTCACTCATGCCCTGCCTTATGTCACTGGTCTTTCATGGTGTTGGAAAATTTCTAAGGGTTGGGGTTTTAGCTTTGTCTTCATGTAAAACCCTTGTGTTTACTTTACACCTGGGGTGGGATCTATTTTGCTGTTACTTTTGGAAGGCTTTTAAAACAACTTATGCCCCATTGTTTCATCTAGGCTTGGTCCCTTTGGTCTTAATTTTTATTTCCTCCATTTTCCTAAGTCTTGGTTGGCCTCATATTGCATCATTTAAAAACAACTTATGGCATTGTTTACCGTCTGCCTAGTAATGTCCCCTTGTCCTTTTTAATGGAGTGTTTTATTTTGTAGAGGGATGAAATTCACGCAACTGTTGATCAATTTCCTTCAGATATCAATGGTTGCTTGCCATCCTATGATCGGGAATTGCAAAATTTTTATTGATCCCAATATCACGGGTGGGCGCCACATGTCCTTTATGAGGAATCAAATTTGCACCACCATTGATCAACTACCATTTGATCTCAACCCTTCCCCACCATCCTGCAATGGACCCACCATAATGCTTTGGTTGATTGCAATATCATGGGCAGGTGTGACGTATCCTTTTTTGGTGTGGCCAAAGGAGATCAGTTTGTGTGTCATTGATCAATTGTTGTCAGATATCAATGGTTGCTTGCCATCGCGTGATCCAAAGTTGCAAGATCCTTACTGATCATGATATTGCGAATGACCGCCACATGTCTCATCTGGTAGAGCTGAAGGAATGATGAAATTCTTTAACCCAGTTTTAATATGTTATGTTGTGGGTTACTAAAGTGCTTGTGAGATGCCACGTGCTTCAAGTCGATAGAGATGTTGCTTGATCTCGAGGAGGAAAGCTGTTCCAATGATTAAGGATAAAGGCTGGCGATACATATTGAAGGAGCGAGATCAGCGATGCTCAAGATCCTGGTTAGGTACCATCGTGTGACCCAAAGTTGAAGGATCTTTATTGATTCTGTTGGAGAATTTGATGGATGGAAGTATTGTTGTGATCATGGTATGTGGGTTGGAGTGCTGCTCGCCCGGCAAGCTGGGGTGTATGGGGTTTGGGTGTGAAGGTGGGGTGTGGGGTAAAGATGGAGGCATGCAGGGTTTCTGGGTGAAATGCATTTGGCAAGGCTGTTCTTTGGGTGGGGATGGAGGATGGGGTGGAAGAGTATCCAGAGATAGAATGGCAGGCAGAGAGGAGACTGGACCATTGGGCTGGAGGAGAGGAATGGGAGTAGAAGATAAAATTATTCCAAGACCAATTTAAAACATCCTCCTAAGGAAGGGAGGAAACTAGTGAATGGGCTAGTGTATTAGTATGGTAGATAGAAATTGCAAATGCTGTAGCATGTAATGCTATTACGAAGTCAAACATCCTTTACCAAGACTCTAAAGAGAAGTCAAGGCAACGCTAGAGACTGCAGCTTTAGGTAAAATTATAGAACATAGCAGCAATTTGGGCATTGTATTTACGAGGAAAACCCAGGATGTTTATGATATTAATCCCAGAATTTCAAAAGGGAGGGATTAAGGAGATAAAAGCTTCAAAAGACCTGCTCAACCAGAGGCCACTAATTTATTTTGTAGATATAGCCAGCCCAGGGTCAAAGACTATTGAAAGGGAGGCTGAAAAGAAGAGCCTAATGGATAAGTATAACCTTTTGATTGAGGAGTACAACAAGATGTAGTAGAAGAATGTTGAGTTGTAGACTGAGGTGGATAGGTTTAGGTATAAACGGATTGGGTAGACATTAAATGCTCCAGGAACCAATACATTACCTTCCATAGTAGGGTCAATGCCTCCCGCTTCTCCAATTATTTCCACACCAGGGTCTCCCAGTCAAAATCTTTCCCTCACCCCTCCTTTAGAACAAATTGATGAAGAAACAGAGTGCTCTATTGATCCTAACAAGAAGTAGCTCATGCAAAAAATTGATGTATTACAGGCTTCTTTGAGGGTAAGTGAGGAGGGATCTTTCTCAAGGAAAAAAGAGATTGTTACTGCTATCTTGAGGCATTTAAATGAAAAGGTTGATATTAAATTGCTATCTATACATTATTTATATTCTTTACTGTTGGATGCAATGAAAAATATTGATAGGGATCAGGAGGTAGTGATACCATTGATTGAAAATTGGATCCCTAGGGCCAATGATCTAGATGTCATGTATAAGGCCTCAAGGTTTGATACAAATAATAGGCCACAATCATTAAAACCTACTCAATTATTATTTAAGTCATTGCAGGGTTTTCAAACTCTACCAGATGATTTGAGTAGGAAGATTAGGGAGTTGGTGAAGAATTTCAATGATTGGGGTAACACATTGTTACCTGATATAATTGATGAGCAAGGGGAAATAAGGTCACTCTAGTAGTGGCAGGATCAAGCAAGTGAGGTCATCAATAATCAAATTAATTTAATTTATGATGACTCAGATTATGATTTGTTGCTGAGCTGTATGGATAAAATCATTAGTACCAACTCATTTTTGGAATCTTTTGAAAGGGATGCAAATTAGGTAGCGGTAAAATACACACCTTATAATGCTAAGGTGAATGAGGTAATTAATTTCAATTGGCCAACTAATGAAGAATACTAGAAATGGGTAATTAAATATTTGAATGAGGAAGAGTAAAAAGTATGGACTACTAACATGTGGCAAATCAGATGCTATGGTTACAACATTTTCTAGTTTTTCTTTGATGGTGGTCTTGGTGTAGAATTCTTATGGTTTTTTTTGTTGCATCAACTTTCCTCAACTGATATGATGAACACAAATATTCTCCAGGGTGATGGTTGTTGTAACAAATTTTGGAATATCACTAGGTGCTCCAATTGGCTGGTGACATGTGTACTTTCTGGCTCGATGCTTGTTTGCTCCTTCACTTTCTATAAGAAGGATTTCAAGGCCAAAAGTATGGGTTAGCAAGTTAGATAATTTTTGGTCGAGTCTAGGTGAAGTTGCAAAGCAAATTGTAAATTCTGATGGTTTTAGAGAGAAATGCAATTTAGGTTTTGAGTCATTCTGAAACAGGTTTTGAGTTCATGGGGATTTAATGTTGTATAATAGTACTAGCATTTGAATTGGAATGAAAAATTCAAGCTCATGTCTCTCCATTGTACATGCATATCTGAATTTTGAATAAAATGACTAAGGGTTGTTTCATTCATCTCACTGTTGTGGTGTGTGTGATCTTTATTTTAGCTTTAATTCAAAGAATTAATTAAAATGCTTGAATGGGATTATAGGTGGATATGTTCTGTATAAGGATTTGATAAGTAGTATTGGGTTATAATGCATAATGATGAAATTTTAATGTAATATTGTCAGGGATCTTATATGTCATGTATTAAATCTATCATAAACGTCTAGATACTTATGAATTTGACTCTTGCAATGGATATATGGCACTGATCTAAGTTGTACTTATTCATGTAGTTCAATAGTTGTTTGTCTTTGCCTAGATCTTGCTATAAATTGCAAATCAATGACTATCTTATGCTATGGATTGTGTTGTAGTTATCTCATGCTCCAGATAGTTGATATTGTTGAGGAATAGCCAATTATATGCTATATTATCCTATCGTGTTGAGCTACATAGTGAGATTATCTGTTATTGGTAATGTTGTTTATAATAATGGTGTAGAGGTTGTAAACACATTAAGGGATCACCCTCTTGGGTCTTGCCGAGCTCGAAGTGTAGGAGGATTTTTAAAGTCCTCATCAGTTGGTCTAGGTCCTTCGTGCTGCCTTTGATTGGAATTGGCAATTCCATAGTTAGATTAGAAGACAAACTTGGTTACGTTGTAAAACAAAACCATTAAAATGGTGACTCCACTGGGGAAGCTAATTTTAATATTTCTTGTCAGTGTGTCGATTGTCCATTTTGCATAGAGTTTTCATAGTATTTCTATGATTTGAAGGTTGAGCCTATAATTTTGTGTTAGGTTTGTCCACTTCTATTTTCATAAGCATTAAGAGTTATGTTGTAAAGCACTTTTGTGTGTTATCAGTATGAGGATCCAAAGGTTTTTATATTCCACCTCGTGTCTTTAGGTATTTGGTATTCCCAAGAAACTTGGGTGGCGACTCTGAAGTGTCTACACTAGTGTGCATTTTATTGTGAAAGGTTTATTATAAGTGGAAAGAACTTTTTGACTAGTACAAAGAATGAAGAACACCAAGTCATTCATGAAGAATCTTCCAAAACAACAACTGGAAGGTGAACTTCCCAAAGTGAAGAAGGACTGTATAAAGAAAAAACTAGAATCTAGTACTACTGCTCCCACGTCACAGAACCCTGTACACCAAGGTACAAGTAAGCTTTTACACCCTATCCCTGAGAATCTTGAAGAGGTGTCTAGAAATTCTGAGTCAGACGGTGGTGGATTTTTTGATTCATTATTTAATACACCGATTCAAGAAGATGTGACATGTCAAAATAAAGGGCTTGTTATTGTCAAATATGTTGAAAAGAGAAGAGGCAGGAGTAGAAGTCGAAGCCATCACAGAGAATGCACCAGTGATGTGCCTCCTCCTCTTGCTAAAAATGACGTAAACCCTTTATTGTCTAAACATGTATTGGAAGGGGTCAATTTAATAAATCTAGATGATACATCAGGTTTTGAGGTGACTTTTCCTAACCTTGATGATGTTTTTGGAGACATTAACTCCTTGAAATGGGAAATCCAA
>VDFB02340949.1:0-21031 GCA_007258455.2 Sequoia sempervirens
TTTTTAATAAGCACAGTAGAAATTGAACTAGTGCTACCAAAAGCATACAAAAAGAATTCTTTAGAGAAATTTGGATTTACTAGTGTTGGAGTTGATGCTAAAGCTTTTTTTATTTCTCTAAAACTATGTTTTGCTTCTCCTGACCAACTAAAAACTGCATTCTTTTTAAGCATGGTAGTCAAAGGATGTAGTAAATTTGTAACATCAGGAATGAATCTTCTTAAAAAGTTGATTCTCCCTAAAAATATTTGCAATCCTTTCTTGTGATTGGGTAATGGCAGTTCAAGTATAGCTTTAACTCTTTCAGGATCAATGGTAACTTTGTCTTTTAACACTATGTGACCTAGCAGTTTACCTACATGAACTGCAAAAATACTCTTTTTCGGATTGAGAGATATTCCATATTCTCTACATTTTTCAAAAACTTTCTTTAGATGTGACAAGTGCTCATCTACATTCTTTGAATATATAGTTATGTCATCTAAGTAAACCAACAAAAAATTCTAAATTAAACCCTGAAATGCCATATCCATGGCATGCTGAAAGGTGGCACCAACATTAGATAAACCAAAAGGCATTCTCTTGTAAGCCATATTTCCCCATTTTGTTGTAAATTCTATTTTATACTGATCCTCCTCTTTGACTAGAATCTGGTTATAACCAAAATATCCATCTAGAAGAGAAAATCTCTCTAAACCAGCAAAAGCTTGGAGAAATTTTTCCATAGATGGTAAGGGATAATGATCTTTCAGAGATGCTTTGTTAAGATCTCTAAAATCTACACATAATCTTATCTCTTTGTTATTTTTTTTTCTAACTGAAACAAGGTTAGAAACCTAGGATGTGTGTTTAATTAGAAATATGATACCCCCCTCAATTAACTTGGTTAGCTATTTGATCATTAAAGGTTCAAGCTTGGGGTTCAATGGTCTCTGTTTTGTCTAATAGGCTTGGCACAAGGTTCTAACATAATTGTGTGTTGTGCAATATGAGGATCAAACCCTCTTAAATCAAAATATTTCCAAGCAAAAACATCATGATACACTTGGCATAAAACAATGAAATCTCTCACATCTTCAACTAAATAGATTTTGCCTAATTTGAGAAGCTTACCTTTAAAAATTTCAACCTCCTCATAATGATCTTCTTTGAATTGAATTTTTACTTTGCTCTTCTTAAGTAGATCATCAAAATTGAATATGGATTTCAAGGTAACTAGCCCTTTGGGAAGCTTATTTTTCTTCAACTGTATCACCTAATCATCATACTGTTGTTTAATCTTTTCCTAGTTCACTACAAAAATTTGATCTTCTTGGAGTAGAAAAGTTAAAATTTGTTCATCATTTTCAAATACCTACCAATTAATGTTGTTATCAAGAATTGATGGCCTAATAACCACCTTAACATACTACTATATTTTTTCTTTTTTAATATCGCTTGAGATATCAAACTGTGCTCCAATTGCTACAAGTCTATCAACATACTTATTTTGATTTCTTGGAATAGAAATCAGAATGAATGTATTAAACTCTTCAATTATGTTCCAAACTCTGTTTATGTATGACTTCAAAGCATTGTTCTTGGCAACATTCAATCCCCTAACCTAATTAACAATCAATTCACTATCTCCATAGACTTTCAAATAGTCAATTCCTCCTTTCCTTGCCCACTCAAGGCCTTGAATGAGTCCTTCATACTCAAAACTGTTATTAGAACATGCAAAAGAAAAATGAAAAGCTGAAAAATACTTATCACTCTATGGGGAAATTAGCATTGTGCCTCCACCTACTACATTATTGCTTCTAGAACCATCAAAAAACATTTCCCAGAGTTCACGTTGTTGTTGCAACAACTGATTTGTACCCATTTCAAGGTTTGGAATCTCTACATCAGGCTCAAGCATCACATAATTACCCATACTGGCATCTTGAATAAAATCTACAGGATTGTCCAACACATTTGTAGCTACCCATTCATGTAGCAGCACATTAGGAACAACTTCTGCTTGAATTTTTTGAGTGGCAGCCAATTCACTGTTAGTAAAAATGACACAATTTGTGTCTACAGGAGTAGGAACAACATTGATAGGACTTGGGTTATACGGCTCAATATGATCTTTAGCCAACTTTCTAGATTTAATGGTAACCTTAGTTCCATATCTTGTTCTAAATAGCATGTGACCAATCAGCTAACACATAACCACCTATCTTAGCTGTGAAGTCTCTTGATAGGCATAAAGAAAGGTGGGAGATCTATGGCCACATATCAGGGAGGAACTGAAAATTTTGGACAAGCATGAAGGGTAAGACTCAAATTTTTAATAACACCCAATGTATTAACAGAAGTACCATCCAATTGAATCACTCCTTTCTCTAAAGGCTGATACTTTAGTCCAAGCTTGTCAGCAATTTGCTTTGGCATTACTGAGCTACTAGCTCCATTGTCCATCATATAGTTATGAACTAACTTATCACCTATGATTACAGACACGTAAAATGGAGGTGGTTTGACCTCTTTTCCTACCTCTTTACTTGGGTTGTTTATCATCTTCTTGAGGATTATTTGTCAACATGGTTCTATCTTGACCTATTGGAGACTCAGATTCATCAGAAACTTTAAAATTTGTTAGAAATGAGTGTAACATATCCTTTTGACCTAGGATAGCTAATGAATCCCACATAGACATCATTACATTCATCCCTTTTCATACTATCAAAGAATATCATAGGGTACAAGTAGGTTCACTTTACTTGATGTACCTTTATGCTAGCATGATCAACTTGTAAGTGTAGTTTATCCTTAGCTGGGAGTTGTTGATTTCTTTACAAACCACGAGTCACTTGAGATGTAGATGGTTCTACAGTTGTTACTTTTCCTTTATCAGCTACTTGATCCAACTAAAAATATCTTTTCTTCACCCTTGTGTTAGCTACAACTAAAGAATTATCTACATTAAATCCATAGAATTCTTCACCTTTCCAGTTAAGTAGGGTAGTTTCACTGGTAAGTTGATCTTGGTGTTGTGGAGATTCATCATTGAGTGCATTTTGTTGTGAACTTGAGGCATTCTGCACCATAAGTGCTTGATTGATAAGTCCATTTGAGCAAGTGGCTTGATTGTGAGGTTGGTTGCAAGGGTAACACCACCCATAATCTTCTGCTAAGTTGTTTTGAATAGGGACAAGATCCTGAACTGCATTAATAGGTGTTCGAGCATAAGCCTAAAAAGGTCTAGTATTTACACTTTGTCTTGGGCCCTGGTAGTTGCCTTGATAAGCCTATCTATTACCTTGATATTGTTGTTGCTGACCTGAATTCTGCTATTGATAAGGCATGTAATATGATTGTTGCTTTTCCAAGCTCACAAGCTTATTACAAAAAGTTTGCAATAAACTTTTGATCTCCTGTAACTCATTTGAAGAACTTGAAAAACAACTTCTTTTGTTACATCAACTAGAACAGTAACTGATACTACTGGAACAAGTGGCAAAGGTGTAAAAGGTGGTATCTACAAAGGGATATTTGAATGAATATATATAAATATAGGCATTGGTGGCCTAGGAGCAAGTTTACTAGCTTGTATTAGGTTGTTTTCAGCTTTGATTGCTATTTCAAATGCATCTGGTAGAGAAACACCCCCCATTGATTGTATCATAATGGCTATATCACTATTAAGAGCCTTCAAAAAGTACAAAAATGCATATTCTAGAGGTGGTATCATTGTTGTAGGGATTCTATCCTAGGTTTTTTTAAATCTAAAATTGAAATCATTCATTTGCTCCTGAGGAGCCCTCTTAATCATAGTTAATTGCTCCAACAAAGACAAATTATCAGACCTGTCTTGAAACTGCCTATGTAATTTATCACCCAATTCATCCCAAGTGGATATTGAACCTACTCCAAGACTCCTAAACCATTGTAATTCTCTTCCTTTGAATGATGCTGCAAGTAGTCTTACAACTATGTCTTCTTGTGTGATATGGTGCACACCACATAGGGAAGCAATGTCTCATATATCTTCAATCGGGGTAGTCTAATCTTCCCCAGTGAAAATTGGCAAGATTTTCAAGGCTACCATTGGAATGTCATCACATTGTGCCAAATTTAATGGACTACCTACATTAAATGGCACAAAAGGCTGATTTCTCAGCTCAACCATTAGAGGTGGTTGAGGTGGGATTACTTGCACTCTAGGTGAAACAAACAACAAGACAACAATATTGAATCTCATAGATGGAGGAGTAGACTTAGTTCTTCTAGAATAGAAAAATGTTGTCCCTAGCCTTTCTATTGCCCTTCCTTTTCTCCTTGGTGGGAAAAGTGCAATTTCTCGTCTAACACTAGGTGGTGTAGATTGTAATCTCTTAGAAGGAGGTGTTCTTTTTGTTGCTCTACCTTGTCTTCTGGGTGGTGACAACTACAAATATTCAAAAGGAAACTGAGCCACTCCTTGTTTGAAATCTTCTCATAAAATATAAAAGAACTGATTCTGAAGTTCTTTCTCTTTATGGAGTCACCAAGTATGCAAAAATGACTTCTATAAGGTCTAAAACTTGTTGGTTGCATACCAAAACAACAATATAATTTGGAACTAGTCAGGCCACCGGGCATGCCAGAATTGTTAACACTTGGATTTTGAACCCTATTGAATGTAAAATTCAACAATCCAGTGTAGCATGGGAATGACCCTAAAAGTATAAAACTTATACAAAATCATATCTCCAGAAAAAGGTTGGCTTCCTATGCTGGCAGTATCACCTATACTACTGATTTTGTAAAGGGGGAAGGTTACTAAAGCAAAACATAAATGGTAGAAACTAATCCCTATGGTGATACACCAAACTGACAAAAATCATGAAATAAAACAAGATTAACATACATTGGAAAACTAATGATAGTTATCTCTTTTACTCAACATAGATTTTGTGAATTTATGCATCATTCTTGAAAAAGTTTAATCTGCATATATATTTTAAGAACGAAAAATGAATTTCACAAATTTAAAGTTTAAATGCAGACTTAGAAAACACAGTTCAAAACTTACATAATCTGAAAGAAAAATGAAAGTAGTATGAAACACTAATACTAGTTTCCAAGGTAATCTCTATATTTTATTTTCCAAATTCTAGTTGAGTTACTAAGCATACATCAACTCAGAAAGGATTTGAGGAAAATCACTAACTCTCTAGAATGCATAATCCAAACTCTTTACAAAGAGGAAAAAATACCATATATAAAAAAGGTGTCAGCCCCTTACCTAGGGCTTACAAAAATGAGTTGGTCCCTAGAAATATCTGCCCCTAGATTTCCTGAAGCAAGATACTTCTGCATTAAATGTGTATCCCCATTGTCTATGTCGGTGAAGGTGTTAGAACTGTAAATTTTTTAAATTTTTACAGTCTATTGTATTCAAGAATTCCATCATTGAGTCCTCATCATAAGCATAAAAGTCCCTCTTTATGTTGTCTTGCTTATTTTTTTTCATGTCACTCATTTGAATCCATCAAGTCATTCATTTTTCATAAAAAAACCCAAATTGGCAAGACATAGTAAAAGTCTCCCTAACCTGATTTTTCACTAATATATGTTTGTTGCAGAATATCGGTAGGAAAATTTTCTTGTTTCAGCGACAAAAGGAGTCATTTCAGCAAAGGGAGTCATTGTCAGAGTGAAGTCATAGTGAATACATTGTGTTTCGCTGACCAGTGCATGTGAGAGTATATTAGTCAAGCTAAAGTTGTTCGGGAGAATGTCTCATCAAACTATTTTTTCTTGCCGACAGGCATCTATGAAAATATATATCGGCATAAGTTTGGGCATCATTGTAATGTCATAGCGAGTTCAATTTGTCTTACCGACTAGCATGCAAAGGGTTTGTTTCAGACAAACTAATTGGTATCAGCATGAACTCAGAATGAAATCATTTGGTTTTACCGATTGAATTGCAAACAGATGTCGCGGTAAGACTTATGTGCATCGGGGAAGGTCTAGGCGAAGGGGCCATTGTTTGGCCAAACTAAGTTCAAAGGTATTTCAAAGCTATCGATGAGAAGCTATGGAGTCTTTCTGATTCAAATCTTATGTCGATGGAGATATGCACCACCGGGAGAAGAACTTGTTAGAATGAGTTTCACTGAAATATGAATATTATACTGACAGATAGTTTAGGGTGAGTTTTTCCAAATAGGAGTAATCTGGGGAGTGATTTCGGTAAGACACTTGGTGCCGGTATATGTCTTCTCAAAGGGTTTTTGTCTCGCCAAAGGAATTATTTCACTGGTTGGGTTTATTTCTTCGATGAGACAACTTGGTGGACATGCCGAAATGAGAATTCATTGGTGAAAGGGTGATTTTGTCCTAGTGAATGAAAATACATTGAAAAGTACATATCAATAAGATGTTAAGATATCTTCATAACATCTCCCCAACTTTGAAAGTCATGGCGAAGCGAATGAAATGAAGATTGCATCGGCAAGAATACAAATTTTTCTTGGTGACCCAAGGTAAATAAAGACTTTCGGTGAAACAAGATGAAGTCTGTGAGAGGTTTCCCCGACATCTACAAGTTATAGCGAAGAACATAAAGATAAAGGATTTCAGTCGATGTGAAGAACATTAATGTCTCAGTGATTGGAAAATGCTTTGAAGAATACATATCGGTATTGCTCCATGATATCTATGAGACATTTCCCCAACTTTGAATTGTCACAGTGAAATGAAAAGCAGAAGCATTAGTCATCAAGTTGATTCCAGGTGTCGGTAAGACCACATAGTGTCTTGGTGAATGATGTTCAAATAAACGTTGAAAAGGGATTTTTCCCCAGATTTGAATTTTTCTCATCGAAAGGATAGTTGATGTGATAGTGCCAATTTCAAAGGTGTCTTCATTCGTGCTTCATTAATTGCACAATGGGATAAAATAGTAATGTTTTAATCAATTCCTCATTTCTGAATTGATTGCTAGTGAATTGGCATGTTGAACAGAGGACCAAGACATTTTTTTAGTCTGAGGAGCTCAAGTACAATACTATAAGTAATTACTTCTCTATTTTTCATATTTTGATTCTGTAAGCTTGAAAATGGAGTCTTCTAGTTCTGGAAAAGGTAAGGGTAGAAAACTTGGTGAGAGTAGTCAGTCGAAGGGAAAGAAACAAAAGACTGATGTAGAGCATGAAGGCATTGAACGAAAGTTGAACCAAGATCTTATTGATCAACTACCTAGTTTGGGGCCTAAAGCTAGAAGGTTCGTACAGCTTAGGGTAGAAGTCGATAAGCTGGATGATAAATACAAGTTCATAGGTGATGTCTAGACTGCTGTGAGAGGGTATGAGCTTTTCAATTTCCTCTACTATAGGAGAAACTATTTTGAGCCAGTCTGTAATCCATGGAAGTTGAATGTAGGGAAATTGGTGTGCCCTAATGTATTTGTAAATGCAGAATTGGTAAAGTTGCTTACTGATCATTATGATCCAAAGCATAAAGCAATATGTGATCCTTCTGGAAAACCACAGATATATGTATCAAAAGAAGCAATTGGTGAGGTTTTCAAATTGGAAGGGTTTTGTAATGAGGAAATCAACTGTGAAGAGTTGCAGAAGGAATTTTATAGAATGGATACAAGTTACAAGGGTTGGAGGTTACCAATTCATAGGGTTAAATAGGGTAACAAGCTAGAACCTTTGAAAGATAGTGAGGGGCCTCCCTATCATGTAGATTTGTTTGAACCCTACATGAAATATACATATTTTTTAGTGTGTCAAGTGTTGGGGATGGATGCCCTAGAATTCATGTCAGTGGTGCCAATGGTCATTGCAGCGGACATTCAATATCACAACTCCAGGCTATTTGATTATGCTTCATATATTTCTAAGGAGCTTGACTCAGGATTGATGGCTATAAAGGGTGGAGCTTCCATTGTTCACCTAAAAAACTATTCATTGTTGATGCACTTAGTGCTATACTTTGGACAGGAGTTAGGGGTATGGCCTCCATAAATGAGACTTTCTCAGATTGGTAAGGAGGGTGAAGCATTGCCTGTTCAGTTGTGGACTGCCATTTGGGATAGCAGGTTTGCTAGTTCTATTTTTATTCATTTTGAGGAGTATTTTGTAAAGAAATTGTATAGATTGTATCATTATCCTTGTAACTATTCATTGACTTATGAGTTCAAAATATTCCTTCAGCCTAAAGACTTCAATGGGCTGATTGACCATAACTGGGAAGACTAGTATTGTTTAGAGGGAGCTACAATAATCAGAGTGTATGGATTTGAAGATGCTCCTTTCATTCTGCCAAGGACAGTTCCAAATAGGGTTGCATACTTGGAAATTGTTAGACAAATGGATTTTTGTAGTGTGATGCATTTCAGTTCTTTTGGGAAGTAGGCTTTTATGCCTAGTACTTTATGTTTTGGAGATTTCACTGTGTTGGCTAAAGAGGGATATAATTCAATTCTTGACAAATTGTTGCACTATAACATGAAAAGAGGACCAACTAAGAAAAAATTTGACCCTAAAAGGATATGTCAATTGACCAAAGGAAAGCGATTAATTTTGGGAGGAGTATCAACATATACCTAGCATTGCGATAAAAATCTAGATGAAGATGAGGCGAAATGGTAGTTGAAAGATATAACGGTGTTACAGGGATATTGAGCTATTGTCTTTTGGAGATGAAGAAACACCAAGAGCTAATGTTCCATAGGAGTAGAATAGAAAGGTATCGAGGATCGGGGACTACGATGGTAATATGCATGATGCGAGGAAAACGATGTTTAGAAGTGGTGAGAGTTGATGCCTAGGCACATAGGTATATCATTTTGTTTCCTAATGATAGAGTTTATATACATTCCACGAAGTTCAAAGCATTCTTGTACAAGTAGAAGGGGAGGAGATAAGAGAATGTTGATGAAAGTATCACTTATGGAAATGAGGAACAATTGTTGCTCTTGTGAAGAAGATGTGTAAGGATGATGAAATGACAAATATGACTCCTAAAAAGGGAGGAAAATATTGGAGGATATTGGTGTCATGATATTTCCTAGCCTTGATTTGAATTTGTATTGGTCTTTGATAGTTTCACGGAAGGTAGTAATGCTACTCACAAGATTGATGATAAGGAAAAGGTGACATATAAGTTTATCGGGCTCCAAGTATATCTTGATGAGGATCAATGTTGATATGGGATTTGTACCCACACAGAATCAGGTACTTGATACAAAAAGAAATTTGGCTGACCCTAAAAAGGCTAGAGAGTTGATCTGTATACAGCTACTATAGATGTGGGGTAAAATATTGTAAGGTTGAATACAGCACAAATTAGGTTATTAGATAAAAGAAAGAAAAAATGTATAAAGCAAATAATAGAAATTCTTTGAGAGGAAAATAGTAGACTCAAAGAGACTTGGTTGGTGTTTCAATGGGGAAAACCAAAGGATCCTTTCGGGGAAAGCTCTCGAGAAAAAGACCACTGGGTAGGGTCAAGTGCTTATTCTCAAGGAAAGCATGATGCTATTGTTGCAATTGTCAAGAAGAGGCAGGATCATTTGACATCCTGGTTGAATAAATTGTGGGGAAAATACTCTCATACTCTTGCTGCATTGAAGGAGCACACAAGGATGGATGGACGAATCATGGAGAAATTTCATGAGTTGGCTCAAAGTGATGAAGCTAGCAGTTCTGCACTTGAAGCTGCAAATCATATAATCAATCGCCATCAAAATTTCTATGATGAATTGCAAGGGGATGAACAGGGGTTAATTGCAGCTGCTGAGAAAACTATAATTACATTTTCTGATGATAATGGGGATTTGAAAGAGGCCACCAGATGGAAAAATGAATGTGAGTCAATGCTGAATGAAATCATGAAGATAGCTTCTGCAGAGGATACAACATTGGAAGAAGTGAGTAAGCAAAATGAGGAAATGGTCAAGATGGAAGTTACGATCCAGAATGTTGTTGGAGATGCGGACACGTATGAGCGCCAGGATTATTTGGACCACCTCAATAAGACTCACTTATGGCTAAATAGAGCCTAGTTATTCTCTATCTTTTGTTTTATAATATGTATTTTCTATTTCCGAAAGGATGCGTCCTTTCATATTCTCAATGTATAAATGTCCATTTTGAAAGCATTGTGTGGGAAATGGGTAGAATAGGATAGAATAGAAAATCTGATGCAACACCATGTTTCATAGGGTTGAGACTTCTGTTGTATGTTTTGGAAGCCATGGAGATATCAATGAAAATCATTTGATTTGCTGGCGTATTCTGGTGTCAATTGTTGTGTTGTGCCTATTGAAAGAATTATTTAAGTTGTCTCTAAGATTGATGTTACTTGGTTGTTTAAATCAACATAACAAGTTTATGTCTAGTTTATCAGTACGTATTTGCCATATCTGTGATTGGTTGATAGGTTCTTTCAAGGAAGGATAAATCCTTTTTCATTAATCGAGTGGGAATTTCATCTAGATCGATAAGAAGAACTTAATAATCATAATCTTGCATGTTTATACTGGTTATAAACAAAATATGCCAAACAATTTGGAATGAATCTAGAAAGAAGAGTTGTTTAAGATTTTCTTTGACTCTCTATATTATATAAGGCACTGGTCTCATTGTTTTCATCATTTAGTTTCATTCATACTTTTTTACATATGTTAACTGAGCATATTAGGGTTTAATTTTGAATGATGGTATACAATATATACCAAATTTGTTTTGTTTTGTCCATTTCAATGTGCCATCATGGACAAATCATGGCATGAATGGAAGATCATTAGTCAAGTCTGTTTCATTTGTTATAGGTATACCCACCTAGGTCTAGCAGCACCTCAAGAGTAGAAGGTTTAATTGTTTCAAACCTTGTTCTGTTACCCTAAAACGTTGTTAAAGCTTGGCAACCTTTCATGGTTCAAACCTACATTTTTGAGAGCTAACAAAAGGATCATTCTAAGAATGGCCTCCCTGATCTTTTGGAACAATCACATTAACTTCTGGCCCCCATGTCCACCCTCGAACTTCCATCAAAGTTGCT
The DNA here is from genome assembly GCA_007258455.2 of Sequoia sempervirens. Taxonomy (NCBI): domain Eukaryota; kingdom Viridiplantae; phylum Streptophyta; class Pinopsida; order Cupressales; family Cupressaceae; genus Sequoia; species Sequoia sempervirens. The sequence continues at coordinate 11,035 of VDFB02340949.1, forward strand.
TTGATTTTTTTTGAGCGTTATCATAAATGTTGATCTACCCTTGCTAGTAGACAACACAACTTTCATCGTGACTTGAGGTTTTTTCCTTTCTACATTTTTCCTGCTTAAGATCATTCTACAAGTTGACCATCTTTGAGAAGCAGTATCCGACCTCCACTATTAGATCTCCACAACATTGCTTCACCGAGTTGCTCCATTGCATTTGATCTCAAAGAAATTCCATGTTGTTTATGTTCTATTGGTCTTGTTCACAGGGATAGTCACAATAGTCAAACTGTCAATGGTTCACCCTCTGATTGGGTGAACACATTCCACGTAAGACTCTTGGTTGATCAAAATTCATTTAGACTGAATCACATGTTAGTGAGACATGAACCATTTCTCCCCAACATGAGATTATATTCCACAGGATGGTCGAAATAGCTTTTGACTATCGATGAGACTTCATATCAAGCTACAAAAGTTATATCGATATCCCAAAATTATCACCAAGACCATCACTATCAGTAAGAGGTCATAGTGAGTCCTCAAGGGTTATACTATTGTGTTCTTATTGGAAAAACATCCACATTTGGCAAGACACCATTCAGTTGGCAAGAGGTCATAGCGAGCTCCCATCAATTACATCAAAGAAAACATCTCTCCGTAAGACTCCACTTGGTCACTGGGAATTCATAGCAATGACCCCTCCTATTGACGATACAACCCTTAGTCAGAAAGAGGTCACATCGGACACAAATCATTCAACTCAGAGTCTCCTCGATGCTACAATCTTGTGAACCATTGTTGGAAAGAGTCCACTGATGTTACATCAAAGGCACAAACCTTTGGCAAGACCACAATTAGTTGGCATGAGGTCATAGCGAGCTAAAACACCTTGGCTAGGAGTCTTACAATTCCAAATATTGGGTCGACAAGACCTCACATCAATGATGCCTCCTTTCGGCGAGCTTATTTCATTTTGGGGAGACTTCGCTTGGTCAGCAAAAGGTTACACCAAGACCAAGACCACTTCAGTGAGACCACTGGTTGTTGGTGAGACCCCATCCCGAAGCCCTAGCCTTTTTCCAAGAGCTTCATCTATCAAAAGGACTTCATTGCGAACAAGGCTCCTTTCCCCGGTTACAATCTCTTTTCAGCAAGACTCACGGCAGTTGGGGAGACATTATCCCGAAGCAAATCATTCCCCCAGATGCCACCCCTGTGAACAACTGTCGGTGAGATATCCCAAGTGGAGAGAGATATAAAACTTCATATTGACCGAGATGTCTTGGTGACCATGAGGATTTCAAATGGGTGTAACACACTGCTAGTCAGCAAGACATTTCACTAGTCTCAGTGACTTTCTTCTTTGAAGAGTTTTATTCCAATTTGACTGAGGCATGCTTTCCAAGAAACTTCCTTGTGAAATAGCATCAGATGTATGATTTAACCCTTGTTGCAAATGTTCCTCCATTTTTCCTTCATGAACACCTGAAACATAAACCCTTGCCTGATTGAGCCTGTAGGTGAAAATTTGGGTAACAGTTACAAGGTAGCCTCTCTGACAGAACCTAGGACTAGAAATAATGCTTAAGGAATTTCCTATTGATGGGAAATGAGACATCCTCTACTATCAGTGTAAGCCATCTAAATGCATTATCTCTCAGGATTTCAAAAATTTGATATGGGCCTAATCACAATTTGTCGAACTTGTCACGATCTCCTTTCTTTTTGTGGGCATTGTCCCAGTAGAAGACCAACTCAAAAATCTAGAAAGACTTGACCTTCCTTGTTTATCAAACCATCTTTTCACCACTGGTTGGTGTTTTTCCAGATTCTCTAGTTTTTCATCTCTTTTCTCTTCTAAGTGCATCAACTGAGACAATCTTGTTTGAATTTTATCTTCCCCTTTTGAGACATTCTTGAATGAATTACAGTTTTGGGATCCTTAGCTAGACTAGAAAGAAAAGATCCTATCCATAGACCAAGGGGTATGGAGATGTTCCCAATGAACTCTTTGTTCTAATCCTATCTACCCATAGGGAAAACCTCAACTGTGTATGCCAATCTTTAGGATTTTTATCTAGCAGCTTCTTAATAGCATTTAGTAAATTCTTATTTGTTGACTCTACAAGTCCATTTCCCTATGGATAGTAATTCAAAGAGAACTTCAATGTGATCCCATGTTCAAATTCCCAATTAGAAAGTTTCAATGATGAGAAATTTGAACCATTGTCAGAAACTAGGGCATGGGGGCATCCAAATCTCATGACAATATTCTCTTCAAGGAACCTAATGACCACATCTATCGTGCATTGCTTTAGTGCCTAAGCTTTCATCCACTTGGTGTAGTAATCTATTGCTATTGGGATGTATCTGTGCTAACCTGAAGATGGTGGATTGATCATTCCAATAAAGTCTAATCCCCATTTTGCAAAAGACCTAACCTCAATCACTGGTTGTAATGGCATGGCTGGGTGCTTTCCTCTATCTACAGCTATCTAACAAATGTGACAGGATTTCACATGTTCATAAGTATCCTTGAAAAGTGTGGGCCAATAATATCTAGCTCTCAAAATTTGATGCACTATGGCTAAACTTCCTCCATGACCAGTGCTGAACTTCTCGTGAAAGTGTTCCATTAATTGTTTAGCCTCTTGTTTTCCCACACATCTTAAGTAAATTCCTTCATAATTTCTTCTGTAGAGAATTGACCCTTGGAGCATAAATCTCTAGCTTTTCATTCTTAAAGCTCTTCGCTGGACTGGATTCAAGTGAGGAGGGCATCTATTATTTAGTAAGTAATAAACAGTGTCATCGTACCACTCCCCTGAAGATACCTCTTCTAACACATACGTTTGTTGTACTAGTCCTCGTCTAGTTGTTGCAATTGTTTGTGCCAAAGCTTTCCCTCATACTAACTTCATCGATTGTATCTCCATATCATGCTCCTGCAGAATGGTGACCTACTTGCCTCTTCGCTCTCTAGGCTCATTTTTCATTAATAGTGTTTTCACCATAGCATCAGGAACAATAGCATAGACCTTGCTTCTCAAAATGTAGTGTCTAAATTTCTTAACTGCCTTCACCAAAGCATAAGCTTGTTTCTAACTACTGGGGTATCTCAACTCTGCTTCTTTCAATAGTGCACTTATAAAAGCAATCCGATGCTCATCCTTCTCATCTGTTCTTTGTGTCAAAACTGCAACACAAGTATGCTCCAAAGCAAATGAATACAAATAGAATGGCCTAGTGTAATCTGGGCTAACCAACGCTAGAGCATCAACTATTGCGTACTTGATTTCATTGAATTCCTTCCTAGCCTACGGAGTCCAATCAATCTTAGCATCTTTCTTTAACATCTCATTTAATGGCCTCACAATTTCTGCAACTCTAGTGATAAACTTTCTCACAAAATTTATTTTGCTAAAGAATGATCTCAAATCCTTTTGACTATCAGGAAAACTAATCTTGGAAATGGCCTCAATGCATTTAGGATCAATTGAGATACCCCTCTCTGAGATAACATGACCTAACAATTTCTCTTTAGTGACACCAAATATACATTTCTTTGGGTTGAGTGATACACCAAATCTTCTACATCTCTAAAATATCTTTCTTAAATCCTCAACATGGTCTCCTCTTTTCTTTGAAAACACGGTTAGGTCATCCATATATATGATTATGCACTTTCCCACCAAATCTTGCAAGGCAATATTCATAGCATGTTGGAAAGTGGCGCCTGCATTGATCAATCCAAAGGGCATCCTCCTATATAAGAAGGTTCCCCATTTTGTGGTGAATGTTGTCTTCAATCTATCTGCTTGTTCCACCATCACCTGATTATAGCCTAAATAACTGTCCAATAAGGCCATCATTTGTGAACCATTCACAATCTGCAAGACTTCATCTAACGAGGGCAACATGTAGTTATCTTTCTTGGAAGCCCTATTCAAATTATGAAAATCTACACACAATCTAATTTCTCCGTTCTTCTTTCTGATTGGGACTAGATTGGTGACCCATGTGGAGTGCCTCACTAGAAAGATAATACATGTAGAAAGAAGCTTCTTGACTTCTTGATATATTAGTGGCTCTAACAATTGGTTCACAGGCCTCTGTCTTTGACGAAACACTTGCTCCCCGGCTTCAAAGGGATTGTGTGCGTAATCAAAGAAGTGTCATATGTCTTTAAATCATTATAGCCCCAGGCTGTCACTTCTCTAAATTCCCTCAATGCTTGCATGATACCTTCTTTCTCCTTTTGGGTGCAAACTTTACCAATAAAAAATTTCTTCACTTGATCTTTAGTTCCCAAATTGATAGCTTTGCATTCATCTCCTTGAGTGTTCTGCTTTCTGTTCAACTTATCGGGATCAAACAATCTTTCTAAGTCAACGATCCCTATGGGGATAACATTTTTCTTTAGATTTAAAATTACTTTTGCATCATACTCAGCTTCTTTAGTATCCTCTTCATCAATAATTTGTGCTTCAAATACACTGGAACATGTTGGGAAATCCAAAATTTGTTTATCATCGTCAAACACTTGATAATTTTGTATATTATCTAGAATTTTTGGGGTTGAAACTAGCTCCATAGTAAGCTTTTTCAATCCTTTCATAGCTAGAGGTTCCAACAAACTAGCAGCTTGTGCGAGACTATTTGCAACAGGATTCTTGGATCTATAAACTTGCTTGATATTGAAAGCATCAAATCTCTCTATCAAGTCCCATACTCTGTTATGGTAACGGTTGAGTCTCTTATCATGACAAGCACACTATTTCTTTACTTGATAGATCACTATTTTAGAATCTCCAAATGCATGCACAATCTTTACTCCCTTCTGAATTGCAATAATCAAACCATGAATCAAGGACTCATATTCAGTAACATTATTAGTGCATGGAAATTGGAGTCTATAGGCACCTAAGTACACCACTCTAGTTGGGCTAATTAGCTCGAATCCTACATCATTTCCTTTCTTTGACTTTGATCCATTGAAATTTAGAGTCCACACTTGATCTTTTATAGGAGGTTGAACAACTGCATTTTCTTGGTAGCGGGCTTCTAGAACCTTCTCTTCAATCATTAGTTGTACTTTGTCATCTTTTACATGTTTCTCTACTAAAACATCCTTCTCTTCATTTATCTTCTGATACTTCTCCTGTAATGAAGATTGCGGAACTAGCTTGGCAACCTACTCCAATGCAACCTTGCACATAACACATGTGATTTCAGAGTGGAATGCCTCATGAATTCTACACCAATTTGGAAGCAACAAATTCTTGATAGAGGTGTCTTTACCCACCTCTACTTCTTGCTTCACAGTTTTAAAAACAACATCTCTAAATTTTTCAAACATCCCTTCATTTTCACCATCACTTGAATCACTTTTGATCAAGACTTTAGTGGAATTAGTGGCGTCTTCTAAAAATTTCCTTTCATTCGAGCTCTGTAGCATCAACACTTCTTTCTTGATGGGCTTGTATGAGCCCAAATCAGTTTCTACAAACATAATTTCGTTGTCTTCACTGTATTCTATGATCATTAGTCTTAGCCAGGGTGTGCTGTCAATCTTGATCTAATTCAGAACCCCTCTCCATGGAAGCCACATGTGAGAAAATTTTGTTGCTATATATCTGTTCAATTTCTTTTCCCAATCTTTGGTCAGCAACATTCTATATCCATCAAGTATTTCAATGACTAATATATCAATATAGCTCTAAATTCGAGGGTTAGCAACCAACTACATATGAATGTTGTTCATTTCACCTACAACTGGAACCTCTATTTTGTCTAGTTGAGTTACCTTCTTGGTTGTTTGAAGTGGAACTATACCTAACCTTTCACACACCTTCAATAGCATGACATTGTTGGAAGCACCAAAATCAATCAACCAATTTTCTAACATCTTCCAAAAAATTCTAAGTGAAACAAGGAATGGGGCTGGCTCATCTTTCCCTTGGTAGAAAACCACATGCTTGCTCTTTCCTTATGTTACCATGCCTCTCTTTTCATCCCTTCTATCCAATTAAATTTGGTTGTCTTGAATAACCTCCTTTGGATTTTTAATTTGTTCCTACTTTTGCTTCTACTCTGTAGGGATATTGAATCAAACTTTCTTTTTCCCTTCAGTCTTCGGCTTCTCGGGCTTGCTCGAAGATTCTTGTACCATTCCCACAAAACCCTGGGATTGTTGCAAGGTCTCCCAAGTGTTGAATGGTGCATGAGACACTTCCGCTACTACATTCATTATCTACACAAGATGAGATTGAGTGTTGACTAGAGGACTTCTTGTTGAACTAGATACTTCTTGAGATGTGTTCTTCACAACAGGCATTTCATACAAACTCCCCAGGATAGTATCTCTAACCTCTAAGATCTTCATTAATTCATATAGGGAGAGACTAACCTTTATCTTCTTAAATTCTTCTAGCACATATGAAATCAGACTTTTCACATCATCTCATGGAAGATTTTCCTTTTGTGAGCATTGCATTACGTGAATAGGCTATTGGACAATTTTTTGTCCTATTCTATTTTGCATCATACTCTATTGTCTGTATTCTAGAGAATCCCTTGGTAAATTTGGATTTTTTCTTGCATTGGGATTCAAGGGAGTCTAAAAATTATTAGGATGCATTGATGATGTCAGAGGCTCATGTTGCTAGCTTGGATTCCTCTAATATACTTTAGGCGTTCCTCTAGATGATTGGAATGCATGCACCTCTCTTCTCCCTTCTACCAAAACACTGTTGTTGAGAGGTGGAAAAATGTAATTGTCTTGACCCATAGGCTCTTCTGAATAACTATCTTGGACTTCTGAATATACTTGAGCTTCTGAATATGTTTGAGCTTCTTCCACTTGATTGTCTAGCACCTCCATGGGACCATTTTCTGAAGCAAGTGGGAACCTATGATTTATCAATGAAGGCGTGTAACTTTGGTACTCATGTAGGAAATTAACATCTTCTAGAATTAATGCCTGGTGATATCTTTGCACTAGAACCATCTCATATCTAGTAGTTGAAGGATTCTCAATACCCTTCGTATTCTTTACTTCTCTTTTAAAAATGTTAGCAGCAACTTGAAATTCATGGCATTGGAGCTTTGAATGCCGATTCGTATTATGTAATTTGCACCATCCCGAAATGGTTGCTTCGGATAAGAAAACTTTATCAGTGGGAGGGTTCTCAAGAGTTGGTGGATTATCTAATGATGATGGTACACCTTCGTTGTTAGGCCCTATATTCTAGGACCTCTTCTGATATCCTTGATTATTATTATGATACCCATGACTATTGTCATGACAATGTCCTTGATGGGCATCTTGATGATGTGGAGGATTATTTTAATATCCTCGATTGGCACCTAGGTGTGCCTAATAGTTTCTCAACATGGATTGCATTTGATTATTTTGATTTTTGAGGTAGGTTACCATAGTTGACAACCTTTTCATTTGCTCTACTAATTCTTTCATTTCCTCTTTCTCCTCTTGAATCCTCGTTGGTGGTACTATGTTTTGGAGATAAACAGGCTATGTTGCTAGAGTCTGGGACAAAGGTATCCCAAGATGGAGAACTAATTGATATGATGGTTGTGTGACATGATAAGCCAGTTGTGGAACTAGATTCAATGGTGGTGCTTGTTGATTCCATGTTGATCCAAGAGTCTGCATTTGACCATTCATAGCAGTCAAGCCTATATATAAAGAAGGCCCAGTTATGTTTTGTCCCATATTTTGACTTACTTCCATAGCCTTTGCGTATTCTTGGTTCATATTGGCTGGTGTTGGATGAGCTTGTCGCACAAACATTGTGGTCAATGGGTTCAAGGCTGCGTAATAGTTCTCCCAAGCATCAAAAAACACATATGGGGCTTGCAACCTTGTCAAATCCTTCTAGAATTTGTTGTTAAAGGCATGGATGGGCTCCCTGTCCTGTCTCCTTACTTTTGTAAATTGGCAGAAAATTTCTACTAGAGTGACGGGTATACCAAACTTCCCAATGAAGGCTTCTTTCATTTGCTCCCATATTCTTATGGACCCAATTGGAAAATGTATGAACCAAAAAATGTGCTTCTTCCCCCAAATAATATGGGAACAATCTACAAGCGATGTCTATATATGCAATTTATCTATTTCGTAAATGATCCTCAAACATCTTAATATGATCCTCAACATAATGGTTTGGATTGTTGGCATGGAACTTGGTGCAAAAATTCTTAGGATTCTTTAGCATTTTGTGGTAGTCCTAAAATTCAAGTGGAGATGGGTTGTTAACCAACCAAGTAGCACCATTCACAATAGATTGACCTCTTGGTTGAGCCATTTCTTGAACTAGCTATTGCCCTTGATACATAATTACTTGGGCTAATTGTTGTTGAGGTGTGATAACTTGAACTGGTTGTTGCTAAATAATCATTGGTGTAGTAACTTGGACTGACCTTGCTAGAGCAAACCTAAAAGCACTTGGTGGAGTTCTGAATAGACTCAAGATATCTTCTTTTCTTGTTTCTCTTTCACTTAACTAAACTTCTTCACTTGATGGAATTCTTTCACTTGAACAAACTTCTTCTCTTGAATGAACCTCTTTCTTCTTCCTTGCTCAAGCAGGTAGCTCTAACTCCACAAACTCTTTAGATGAACTTGGCGTGGACCTCAAAATTATTTTCAACTTTTTTGGAGAGAACGAGCTAATGCGATCTAGGATGTAGCTATCTATTTGGGAGGTGCAGGAGTGGGAGCAAGTGGTTGTCTTTGGTTCAATAAATATTTTTCAATGGCTACTTGAATTTTGATAGCTTTCTCTTCTTCTTCTTGCAACATGAAGCAAGTTCACATATATTCAGCATAGCTCTCCTTTTTTCTCCACGTGAGATTGTTGAAGTTATCAAATTTGGTTGCAATATATCCCAAATTTGGTTGTAACACTGGAAATATTTCTCTATGCAGTAGCACCATCTTGACTCATGATAATTTCTTCTCCAATAAACTTCTTTTTATGAAATCCCTTCTTTACTTCAATGTGGCTATTGACTGCAAGGAAACCTTGGAAGGCCCTCCTTCTAGCACTAGTTCCTGTTGATGTGATTTTTATGACCACACCAATTAGTAGAACAAAGTAATCCAAAGGCTACTCCCTTCTCTCTTGATCAAAGTATTATGTATGCTAATATTGCAAGAAATTACGCACATTAAACTCCAAGGTTCCAAAATTCTTTCGAATACCCTCAGTCGATTTGTTGTGAATTGTTGTGTACATGAGGTGACTTACACAATTGTTCAGGTTGTTATAGTTAATAGTAGGATAATGATTTGAAGGGAATTTTTGTGTGAATAATTTGATGTTGAGGTGTGAGTTTTCCTAAAATTAACCAAAAGTGTGAAGAATTTAAATGGATGCAAAGTTTAGGAAGTCTAAATTCTAGTCTAAATGCAAGAGGTGTTAAGCTCGACTTCAATGAACTTCAACTGAGCGTTGTCTTGCCTCTCGTTGGATAGCTTTGACAAGGTTGGTACAATATTCAAGGGAGCAAACAGATGTTCAAATCATGACTTAATGATGTAAATACCATCAAAACAATGCATACATACACATGAATCTTTACTGAAGTTAAGTCTAAAAGGCATTCCAGTTGACCACGTAGGACAAACTTACCATTAGTAAGCTTGTTAGTGGTGTGGATTAATGAAGTTCACTTAAATCAGCCACAACCACCCACAATTAACTATTTGCATGAAAATTATTCTAACTTAAATCCTACTTGAAGTTGAAGGATGAAGAAACCTCACTGACTGTTCATAACAAAAATAGAGTTCACCATCAATGAAATTATTTTATGAGAAATCATCTAAACTTCTTTCTTCTCACACAATCTACAGTCATTTATTGGCATGGTTATTTATCAAAACAAAAATTATCATTGTATTGAGAAGCAAAGTCAAGGATACAATGAAAGTTTCTATTTTTTGTAGGTTGCACACAACACTTGGTGGTCACTAGAATTTGTG